>NMUG010000982.1:0-19411 GCA_002855965.1 Monotropa hypopitys
CTTGATCGATTGCATAAATTTACTTTGAATTCTTTAGTTGGGAAATTATTGAATCAAAGTAGGTCGTTTATTTAATCTTGTTCTTTACAGAATTATGATATTTTTATTGGAAAATATTTAGATCTAAAAATCATTTAATGAGGAATCATTAATGATACAATATAAAGATTAAATAACCAATAAATTTGAATGTTTGAAACTTGTTAAGATATTGAAAAATAATTAACAAGTTTATCCATTTACAAAAATTAGTTAAAGACCCTAAGTTTTTATTTACTTGTTTTTAAATCAAATTGTTAACTTCATTTTCATTTTAAAATTAGTTGATAAAAATGAGTTTTTATTCTTTCAAAGTTTACCTTTTAGATAGTTGAAAAGTTAACCAAGATAATCTACATTTCCTGTGGTTCGACCCGGATAAACCCTGTATTACAAATCTTATACTTGGGATTATACGATAAAAATATTAAAACTTACGAAAATATCTCAACAACCTCTTCACCAACTTCTGTGCCGAATACAGAATCAAGTTTTACAACTCCACCCCATCCTATCCACAAGGCAACGGTCAGGCCGAAGCTTCAAACAAAACCATCGGCAGCGGCATCAAAAGACGACTTCAAGCAGCAAAGGGCAAACGGGCCGAGAAACTTCCCAGCGTTCTTTGGGCCTACCGAACAACCCCTCGGCGCTCCACAGGGCAGACCTCGTTCTCTTTAGCATTCGGCATGGATGCAATCATTCCACTAGAGGCCGGGCTGCCAACTATCAGAACCGAAGGATTCGATGAGCCAACGAACAACGCAGCAATTGAGAAGGACCTGTACCTGACCGAAGAAAGAAGAGACTCGGCTAGGATCAGACTAGCTGCCTACCAGCAAGAAGTGGGCAGGAACTTCGCACGGACGGTCCAGCTTAGAGCATTTAAAATCGATGACCTAGTCCTAAGGAAAGTCGTGGAGAGCAAAAAGAAAAGCTCAGATGGGAAGCTCGGTCCCAACTGGGAAGAGCCGTACAGAGTGGTCGGCCACGCAGGCACCGGGGCTTACCGACTTGAAGAGCTAGACGACACTCCAATACCGAGGCCGTGGAATGCTACAAACCTGAGATTGTACTATCACTGACCATGTAAATCTAGCCTAGGGCCCTCAATCAATGAAAGTTTGATTCTCAAAAAATGTTTGTTCAAAATTTGATGTCTCTTTCTTCGGCGCAATATCGCCGAAGCAGCTCATAGTTGCCGATCATTTACAAAATGTGCATGCAGCTCCTCAGTGGCATTGCCGAAGAAGTTTACAGCTCTTCGGTGCTACACCACCGAAGCAGCTCAAAGTTGTCGTTTAACTATAAAGCGCGCACACAGCACCTCGGTGACTTTGCCTACGAAGCTTTCGGTTTCTGCCGAAGCAGGGCCCAATGTCATTCACCAGAAAATGTACAAGTCTCGCCTCCGCGCACAGCCAGAGTAACTAACAGGCAATAATATTGTGCTACCGAGCCGAGGTTATGGCTTTTCAATAACAAACCCATTCCCTCGATTGGGGGAAGAAGGGCACAACAAGCGTAACAAAAGCAACCGTACAGGAGCAAATTTTCTGAAAATATTCATTAAAAGCAAAAATGGACCGGCCACAGGTCGGCACAGCCCACAACAGAAAAAAGCAAAAAACACAACAAAAAGCAAAAGGAAAACAAAAAGATCAAACAGTCGGCTGAGCAGGGTCAGCAACAACAATCGGCTAAGCAGGGTCAGCAACAACGGTCGGCACGGCAGGAGGAGCAGGAGGAGCTGACCGAAGCCAAGCTCCAGCCTTGGAGTCCTTCATAAGAGGGATGTCCCCCACGCCTGAAGCATTATCTTCGGCCCCTAGGGAGACTTTGGTGCAAACCCAGCCCTTCCGGAAGAGCCTCTCCTTGAGTGGGCCCATCTGTTGGCGGCACTGGTTCGCAGCCTCATCAAAGCCGCGGTTGTACTCCGCGTCGGCCTCTGCAGCTGCCTTCCCCTTCTTGGCCTCCATCTCCTCCTTCAGACGGAGGTTCTCGGCCTCCAGATCAGCAATCCGGGTAGCCCTGGCAGCCAGCTCGGCCACGTTAATTTCAACGGTAGTCTCCAAAGCTGTGGCCTTGTTCTTGGACTCAACCGCGGAGCTCTCCGCCTCGGCCACTTTCTTCTGGCCCTCCTCGGCCTCATTCCTGGCCTCCCTGCAGGCACTCTGCACATTAAGAATGCGCTGGTCCATGCCAGCACCGGCAATCATCATCTGCAAAAAGATAGAAGTCACTACACCAAAGCAAGAGGTCAACTGAAAAAGCAATCAAAGTACTTACCTTGGCGCCGTAATACATCATTCTCCGAAAGCAGGTCCGGGAGCCTTTGGGAAGATCCTCCATCTCCTTCGGCAGGGCGAAGGCCTGGAGCAGCGCCATCGCCACGCCAGGGCGGTCCTCGAGCTTGTCGCCCACCTCGACAACGATACCCTCGAAAGAGAGCTTTGGCTCCCACAACTGCACCTCTCTCCGGCTAGACCCCGCCGTCTTGACGGCCGCAGGGTCAGGAACGATGGACCTCTCTTCAGCAGTCGATGAATTCTCGGAAGTCGTCACGTCCTCAAATTGTCGGGGCCTCTTCTGCTGAGCCCGAGTCCTTCTAAGCCCGGCCATGACTTCGCCCGCCCGGCGACCAGTTGGCGGCTCCTTCAAGATTGTGACTATGGGCGCGGTTATGCCCTCGGCCTCGTCATCCATGAACTCATCCTCGAGATTGATTACTTTCTTCGGCCCCATCTCTCCTTCTTCGGTAGGTTGTGCAGCGGAGGGCTCGGCTTCCTGTGCGGTGGAAGGCTCGGCTGATTGCCTAGAGGATGCTTCGGCTACAGGCGGACGAGGGCGGAGTGTGTGGGTGTATGAGGGCGTATACTCCAAAATTGTTGGTGCCGAGCATCTTGCCTCGTCAAGATCAGAGAACCTCTTGACTTTATCGACGTCGGCTGCGTTCTTCAAGCCACTGAGAACCCCGACGTCTGCACAGAAAAAAACAAATGGTTAGAAAAATCTGAGAAAAGGAGCAATAGAAGCCGAAGTAACGAAGCTTACCGGGGACTCCCTCTAGGAACGGCACGGTATACTCCCTGTCCAAGCCATGGTGGAAAGGGATGAAAAAATGGCCGGAGACAATCATTACATCTTCGGCGTATTTGTCAGAGTCCGGTAAACCGACAATCAGGCCGGACTGGCCAAGCCTCTGGCCCAAGTAGTATTTCTTGGACTTCTGATTGTAGCCGACATAATAGATGTCACTAAAAGAGGGTCGGTCAGACCGCGGGAGGGTCTCGTTCCGTTTAGCCACCCCAAAAGAATTCTGAAAGTGTTGACCATCACTTGGAACGGAGTGATGCCAAGTGAGCCGAAGAAGCGGGTGAGAATGGGGTGAAAATAAAACCGTACTCCCCCCTCAATGACAGCAACGACGGGTACAAGAATGTGGTCCGACCCCTGGTCCTTGAAGCCGACCGGGGCTAGCACTATGTTAACGTCAGCAGGGATCTCATACTCCTCCCTGAAATGCCGAAGGTCTTCTGAAGTGTCCAGGTATTGCCTGAACTTGTCGGACCTCTTCTTCGGCGCCATAGTTGGATCTGAAAAGAACACAAACAATAGGGCACCGTTAGTCGGTCCGACATCGACCTACGCGGTGAAGCACAGGGAAACCATTGGATTGGCATTCAACCAACAGCCAAGGCCAGTCCGGCTCGGCCAAAAGTAGGCTGGATGTTTGTCCCCTACCTCTACAGAATAGAAACTTACAGGAAGCTCCCAGGCCACAAAAATGGCAGAAGAACGTACCTCAAACCTACAGTCGCTAAATCGACTGGAAAATGCGAAAACGACCACCATTAACGTACAGAGAAGAGTTAGACGCTTACCAGGAAGGAGGAAAGGGGCTGGAAAGCTGAAGAAGATGCAAGGAAGGGGTGGAACGTAGGTCGCCGGAACACGCCGCACGGTGGCTGGAAATCGCCTGGGATGAGAGAGAGAGAGAAGCAACGGGAGTTCTGAAAAATGCCCAAGGCCTCCTTTTATAAAAGGTGACCTGGAAGCTAAAACCGGTTGACCGGCCGAACCGGCTCGGCCAGTCACACGCTCCTGCAATCATTATGCTTCCTCGAAAATTGAACCGGCGCTGCAAAACCGACAGCGCTCTGCACCACGTCTCATCAGCCGCAGAGCCATCCAACCACAGCGTGACACGTAGGGCTACACAACCGCTCATTCAGACGCACGACAGCCAATGACGCGACAATTGTCAAGCGTGACGTCGTGACAGACACGCCACTTGCCCAGAACGCGACACGTCATCGCTTTCAAAAGACGGTTCATTAAATGCTGTGAGAGACCCAAGTTTCAAGACAAATCAGTGGTCCGGTGCTCCTTCTCTTCGGCAGCTACACAACCCATCGACACTGAGTCAACCCCGCTTCGGCCAAAATGC
This sequence comes from Monotropa hypopitys, assembly GCA_002855965.1. NCBI lineage: Eukaryota > Viridiplantae > Streptophyta > Magnoliopsida > Ericales > Ericaceae > Monotropa > Monotropa hypopitys. Next base: position 4,490 of record NMUG010000982.1, read on the forward strand.
CTGGCCAAAGGGGTTGAGGGGCTATTGTTGGGGGCCGAACTCTCAAGAGGTCGGAGCCGCGACCTCTTCTAGGAGGACCATAGCATAGGCCAGCCAACAGACGGCCGAGCAAAGCTTAGCCGGCGACAGGGCCTCACTGGGGCTCTCTCCGTTTCGGATACTCAAAGCCCAGAGGAGGTGCGTGGCCGAAGCAACATGAAGTCAAGGCCATGCGACCGAACAAAAGGAGGGCCGACGTGAGAGGCCCCATTGGGATCACTTCTGTGCAGAAGTCTCTTAGCCCAGGACGGTCCGGCCTACAGCCAGCAACGCCGAAGCAGCTCGTTTCGGCCAGACAGGACAAATGCCTAGTTTACAGCGAAGATTCCCTCGGAGACAGCACCCTGGGTTTTGCGCACATGACAGACACACGCTTGACACAGAATCAGCTTTTCCGTGATTCCCGCAAAATGTCAGGCACGCTTCGTCAGCTTTTCTGCTGCCCGATGTTGTCAGGCGGCGCCGCCTGACACTGTCGGGGCCGACCGGTTGGCCGCACGCTCAGACATACAGGAGGGACAGGTGCACTTCCCCATGACCTGTCACAGTAGTTCACCCGCGCCAAAGCGCGTGTTTTCCACTCTCCGATGGATCTATAAATAGGGGAGAGCATTCAATGCAGATGTACACTTTCTTACACTAGCCCAAGCTCTATCCATTTGCTTTCTCACTCTACAACTTTGCTGACTTTGTCATCGGAGGGTCCACCAGCCTAACGTTTCTCTCTTTTGCAGCTTAGTCTAGCCACATCTCCACCGCTCATAACCGGGAACCACCATCAGAAAGGCTTACCCCCAACAATTCTAATGAAATGAAAATGATGATAAAAACAAAATAATATTACCAACATGTTTTATGTTTTTTTTTTTTTAGTGTTTCTAAAAAACATATTACCAAACACATTTTTATTTTTTTGTTTACATTTAAAAAAACATCATTATATTTTTTGTTTTTAATAAACAAAAAACAATAAACATAAATGTTACCAAATGGACCCTAAATAATTATATTTCTTTTGTATTAAATTTCAATTTTTATATTTATAGTTATAGTTATATTTTAATGTATTAGTGGTAAATCCAAAACGATACTGTACCTACAATATTCAAAATCTTGGTTTGAACAGTGAAGGTGAGACCGACCGTGGTAGGCTTGACCTTGGGACACGCCTATTTCAGCCATGACTTGACCATGGAGAGTGTATTGTGCAGACCCCTTTGTTCTGAGAAGTTGCCAATGCAAAACAAGGAAGAACTTCAAAGTCAATGTAACAAATGGAGAACAAAAATACCATGCACAATTCTTTTGTACCGATTAAATTTTAAGCCATTAAATCATGGAAATTTTTTAAAAATAAAAAAATTGGAACGGGGCAATAAATAAATTAAGCTGAACTTTGATTTTTGGGAACAAGACCATTTTTAATCTTTAAAAAAATGACATGCCTGGTCGAGTTATTTGTGGAGTCTTCTTTGAATTATGTTGATAATAAAAACTGATTTTGAAAATAATTAATGTATTAAGAATTTTAGAAAATAGATATGAAAAGAATTGTGTGGTAGGGTAATCCGAGTTTTGCCACGCGTAAAGGTCACAGCCGCACAAACTAGCTTTAGTGCGGGTCCTTATCGCCACGTCATCAGCTTTTTGCGTTGCGCGGATTAGGTCAGCCTGTGTGGCTGGACATCTCAACAGTGCGGGGTACTTCAACTCAGTACGGCACATGTCAGAGCAGGTCTGGTATAGCCAGACACGTGTCCCAGCAAGGCCCGCTGTGCGGATTAGGTCAGATCCGTGTGACCGACATCCACCTGTGCGGCATCTAGTAAAATAGCGCGGGAAGGGAGGCAAACGAGGAGTCCACGTGTCAGCCAGCCAGAGAACGGTGCGACAACATGCGTGTCAGACTTTCTCTTTCCAAATGAATATCCAGTTCCCAAGAGCAGTGAAAAGGTATGCAGACGTGCGTCCTTGCCGGGAATGTGGCAGACCCACGCTCTACCCAAGAAGAACAGACGAAAGGTCCGAGGAAGACCTTGTTCCCAGCGAGAAGCTGGGAACCCGGAAGGCAGAGGTATTTAAGCAGGATTCCATCACATGAGAAAGGTCATGCTAATTTGCTCTCTCACCCTCTTGTGCTTAGAGTTCACAGTTCATCTTCGATCAGGACTAACATAGTCATCGGAGAGCCTTCCGACCGCTAGAGACGGGAGGTCCTCTAACTGTTTTCTTTGAGCGTAGGATCAGGTACAGCCGGAGTAAATTGGCAAAGAAACCAGTTAACCCAGAATAGTAACTGTTTACCGGCAAGGGTAGAGTAAGCACTTTTTACCCTCGCATAATTGGCGCCGTCTGTGGGAAATCCACCCGCATAAGTAAGAAAAGCGAGTCAGAGCTCAGAACGAGTTGAGAAGAGATGACAAACCGCGGTAAAGAAACCACTTACGTTGTTGGAAAGGGGAAGCACCCAGAGGCCACCCGTTCTGATCCTCCTCTGACGCCCAGAAAAGTTACCAATAACCAGTCGCGTATCCTGGATACTCGTGGAGGCGTTCCTAGCCTGGTAGGGACCTCAAGAGCCCCCGCCAGAGGCGCTGGGAACCCACTGAGAATCCGGAATGGCATCCTGGGAGACCAGAATCAGGACAACAGGGAGATGGAGCACTCCCAGGAAGCAAATAGCGGGTCTCGCTCCGAGTACACTCTGTCGCCGACCAGGTCCAAGTCAGTCAGAGACGAGGACTTGGCCGAGATCATCAGGACGCAGAACCAAGCTATTCAGCGCTTGGAACTGCAGGTAGCAAGGCTGTCCAAACAGTCTGAGGACAAGCAGAAATCAGCTGGCCACCAATGCCAATGCTCAGGGCCTCAGACGAGCCAGGCCAGACGGGATCTCCCCCACTCTTAAGGAAACCAAGTTGCAGCACTAGAAAGGACGGGGAGGACCCAACCACAGAACAGCATAGAGGGGAGGAATCCACCCCGTCGCCGGGATAGGCGTAGGGTTGCTCGGGATCCCCCTCAGCCCAGCGAGTACCAGAGCAGAACCAACAGTCACGTAGGTGACTCGCACCAACAAATGTCAGCTCCCCGTGTGCGGGACTTGAGAGATCAGCTTCCTCCCAGGGCACCCGCATAAGGCGAGCGTGCGGGCAGACAACAGAACCTTGCCCCAGTCAACTCCGCGCCAACAAACTTTGAGGACATGAGGATGTGGCTGAACGAGCGTCTCAAGGACCGGAGAATGGCCCAGGAGACTGCCAAAAGAGCCATCCAGCAGATCACTTCCACCCCGCTCTCCAGGGAAATCACCAGTTACCAGATCCCCAGAGGCTTCAATCTTTCCAACTGCCAGAAGTACGACGGGAGGACAGACCCCGTGGCACATCTGAAGGACTTTCAACAGTCCCTTATTTTGCACGAAGGGGATGAGAGCCTGTACTGCAGGATATTCGCATCCATCTTGGGCCGGACAGTGCTCAACTGGTATCACAAGTTAGCGCCGCGATCGATCTGCAGCTGGGAGCAGTTGGACGAAACCTTTGTTGGTAGGTTCATGACCAGCCGAGCAGCGCCCAAACACTTTGATTCTCTGACTTCGTTGAGAAAACGAACAGATGAGTCTCTCAGAGCATATGCCGGTAGGTATGTGGATATCTACAACGAGGTTGAGGACTGCACAGAAAAACAGGCAGTTTCAATGTTCAGGTTGGGGCTGTCCTTTGGCGAGAAGCTAAGGGAATCCCTGACTCTGACCCCAGTGGAGACCTTCCCCGAGCTGATGGATCAGGTGGAGCAACATGTAAAGCTAGAAGAAGACGGCCTCGTGGAAGCATGCCGCCATACCAACAGATCGCACCGGACCTATGTGGTAGATTCAGCTGGCAGGAAGAGGAGCAAAAAGAGGAAGGTGTCCCAGCAATCTCACTCTGAGAAGGCAGAAGAGACTGAGACAACTCTGCAGGCTGCTCATAGGATGCCCAAGCCAGGCCCTGAGGCCTACAAAGCCATCAGGACAAAGTTCAATACCTCCATCTACAGAATAGTTCATCCCCTAAAAGACGAACCTTTCTGGAGATGGCCGACCAAGCAAGGAGGAAACCAAGCAGAGCTGGAAGCAACGGGACTCAGGTGCAGTTATCACAGAGAGTATGGCAACATGACCGAACAGTGCCAGGTCTATAAACAGTTCTTGGAAGACCTCGTGGATGCAGGTTATCTGAAGAAGTATATCGCACAGACACCCCGACAGGACGCCAGGCCTAGATGGGTGGATATGTGCGACAACTCTTCAGATGAGGATCTCCCTCCACTTGGTGTCATCACGATGATTCATGGAGCGATAGAGCCGAGCTCCAGAGCAGAGTCCCACACACAAAAAAGAAAGGAAGGTCACGAGCATCATGTTCTGCAGCTCGGGCAAAAGCGACAAAGGGAGCAGTGCAGAAAACCTGTCCAGATTTCATTTTCAGAGGAGGACCTGGACGGGGTAGTCTTCTCGCACAACGATGCGCTGGTGATCACTCTCAGCATCAACAGGTACGACACTGAAAGAATCTTGGTGGATACAGGCAGCTCCACCGACATTCTGTACTTTCAGGCTTTCAACAGGATGGGATTCACCCAGGCGGATCTCAAGTCAACCAGGACCCCGCTCATCGGGTTCAGCGCGGAGCCAGTATGGCCCTTGGGGGTCATCACCCTCCCAGTCCAAGTAGGGAAGGTGACCCTAGATACAGAGTTCTTAGTGGTGGATGTGCCTTCGGCCTATAATGCCATCATTGGGCGTACTTGGATGCATAGAATGGGGGCCATCCCCTCCACCTACCATCAGATTATCAAGTTCCCTGGGACTAAGGGGATTGAAAGCATCAGAGGAAACCAGAAGTATGAAAAAAACTACTTCATGGCTTCTTTCAGGTCCAGTCCAAATGTCGAGCAGGTAAAATCCATAGAAGTCCCGGATCAACCTGTCTTGGAGAATGTAGGTGTGGACCCCTCCACCCGTGTGGTCTAGAACCTGAGAAAGGTTCCCGCCCACGAGACTGATGAGGATAGGTTCTTCTTAATCGGGGATGAACTCCCTGAGGTAGACGCCTCCGATTATGTCCAGGTGTTGCGGGATCACATCGACGTATTTGCTTGGACCCCAAAAGAGATGCCTGGGGTACAGCCGAGCATAATATGTCATCGGCTGAACGTTCATCCTTGCCACAAGCCAGTGATGCAGAAGAGGAGACGATCAGCCGCCCAGCACTCAGAAGCAGTCCTGGAGGAGGTCAACCGTCTGGTACAGGCGAAGGCCATCAAAGAAGTTTACCATCTAGAGTGGCTCTCCAACACCGTGGTGGTCAAGAAGAAGAATGGGACCTGGAGAGTGTGCGTAGACTTCACCAGTCTAAACAAGGCCTGCCCAAAAGACAGCTTCCCTATGCCCCAAATCGACCAGCTAGTGGACTCTACAGCGGGATACAAGCGGATGAGCTTTCTAGATGCATACCGAGGCTACCATCAGATCGCTATGGATGAGCCCGACCAAGAGAAGACGTCCTTCATCACACCACTGGAACTTTACTGCTACAAGGTAATGCCTTTTGAGCTGCGCAACGCTAGGGCAACGTACTAGAGGCTGGCTACCCTCACGTTCAAAGATCTGCTGGGAAAGAGCATGGAGGTGTACATCGACGACATGGTGGTGAAGTCACGAGAGGTAGACACCCACTTGGACGATCTCCACCGCACATTCCAGGTGCTCCGAGACTATAAGCTAAAGCTGAATGCCTCCAAGTGTGCCTTTGGGGTAAGTTTCGGAAAATTCTTGGGACACTTGGTGACACGGAGGGGCATAGAGGCAAACCCGATCAGATAATTGCATTGCAAAACCTCCAAAGTCCGGGAAGGACCAAGGAGGTGCAACGTCTGACTGGGATGGTTGTTGCGCTTAACCGGTTCATCAGCCATTCATCGGACAAGTGCATACCCTTCTTCCAGCTTCTCAGAAAAAGAACAAACTACTCTTGGGGGGCAGATTGCAAAAAAGCCTTCCAACAGTTGAAGAAATACTTAGCCGCATCACCGCTGATTGCCACACCAGATCCGAGCGATGTGCTGATCGCTTATCTAGCTGTGTCAGAGCACGCAGTCTGCGCGGTGCTTATCAAACAGGAGGAGGGACAGCAAAAGCCGGTGTACTATGTTAGCAAGACTCTGTTAGACGCAGAAACCAGGTATCTCCCTTTGGAAAAGTTAATTTTAGCCCTGGTAATGGCTTCAAGAAAACTGCAGCACTACTTTCTAGCCCACACCATCGAAATACCAACCGTCCACCCTATTGGATCCGTCTTAAGAAAGGCAGATCTGTATGGAAGGGTTGTGGCTTGGTCGATTGAGCTAGGAGAGTATGACATCAAGTATGTCCCGTGCACTGCAGTGAAGGTTCAGGTCCTTGCGGATTTCGTCGCAGAATTCTCACATGAATCCGCACAGACACCCTCACTACAGGCACAGGAGGAGCAAACAACTCCCGTTCATCCCGCGCTGCCAGATGTTGATCATCCGAATATGAAGGAACAGTGGAAGCTATTTGTGGACGGATCAGTATGCAACAAGGGATCAGGAATGGGTATTGTTCTATTCTCTCTAGAAGGACTGGCCCTAGAACAGTCAGTCCGGTTATTTTTCAAAGCCTCCAACAACGAGGCGGAGTACGAAGCACTTATCACAGATTTAAAAAGTACAAGGAGGTACGGAGCTGAAGATTTGCTCATTCATTGTGACAGCCAGCTCGTGGTCAACCAGCTCTCAGGAGAGTACGCCACCAAGGATGACAGGATGGCGTCTTATGCAACCTTGGCCAAGAAACTTTTGCAGCAATTCAAGAAAATAGAGATGGTCCAGATCAATTCCAGACAGAATAGCCACGCAGATGCCTTGGCCTGCCTGGCCTCCTCTATACCTTCCGAGCTCCGCCGTACAGTTAGTGTCGATTCTCTGTCTCAACCGAGCATCCAATCGATAGACTCAGATGAGGCTTTCGATTTAGATACAGGCCTGAGCTGGATGGATGCGATCGTCGCTTACCTAGCGCAGGATGAACTCCCCGCAGACAAGAAGGAATCTCACAAGATCCGGATCAAGTCAACCAAGTACTGGCTCTCGCCAGACAAGATCCTGTATAGAAAATCAGTCACAGGGCCATACTTGTATTGTGTCCACCCTGACCTCGTTCAACAATTTCTGTTCGAAATCCACGAGAGGGTGTGTGGCAGCCACACTGGTGGGCGTTCCATAGCCCACAAGGCCATCTCCCAGGGATACTGGTGGCCGTATATGCAAGAAGACGCCAAAGTCTACGTCAGAAACTACCAAAAGTGCCAAAAAAAATTGCCCATTATTCATAAGCCTTCAGCAGACCTAGCACCACTCATGAGTCCTTGTCCCTTCGCTCAGTGGGGCATTGACATCGTGGGTCCCATGCCGCAAGTCAAAGGCATGAAGAAGTATCTGTTGGTGGCTACTAACTACTTCACCAAGTGGATCGAGGCAGAACCCCTTGCCAAGATCACTGAGCGCAACACAGAGCAGTTTGTCTGGAGGAACATCATCACCAGATTTGGAATCCCCTATGCCATTGTGTCAAACAATGGCACCCAGTTCCAAGATAAGTTCAAAGCATTCTGCTCAACGTACAAGATCAAGAATTTCTACGCCTCAGTCAGTTACCCGCAGTGCAATGGCCAAGCCGAAACCTCCAACAAGACTATCATGGACGGCATCAAGAAGAGACTGTACATGGCCAAGGGAAGATGGGTAGATGAGCTTCCACTCATTCTTTGGGCTTATTGCACAATGCCCAGGAGGTCCACAGGTGAAACTCCCTTTTCCCTAGCATATGGTACAGAGGCAGTCATCCCTTTAGAGGTTGGCATCCCAACCATCCGAACTGATTTAGTGGAACAATGGGGCAATGACAGAGCCCTAGCCGTGCAGTTAGACCTTGCCGAAGAAAAAAGGGAGAGAGCTTTGGTCAAGCTGGCCTCTTACCAAGAATAACTGGCCAAATTCCACAACAGAAAAGTTCACCCAAAGGAATTTGGAGTTGGTGACTTGGTCTTGAGGAAGGTCCTTGGCAATACCAAAGACCCAGCAGATGGCAAACTGGAGCCAAATTGGGAGGGACCCTATAAAGTGATCGGCAAAACTGGACTAGGAGCATACCGACTGACAGATCTGGATGGCGGCAAGGTCCCGCGCACCTGGAACGTCTCCAATCTCAAGAAGTTTTTTCAGTAAATTTTACGTTTTTGGGGGCATTGTATCAGAAAGTTCATCAATAAAGTTTCAACTTCCCTCAGATCCAGTTCCCAGTACTCGGCAGCCTAGATGGAGTAAGGAAGCAGATGCTTGTCAAGCCTCCACTTCCTTACTAGGGGGCATTGGTCCCGAACAGAGAATGCTCGGGATAATTGTCACGAGATCATAACCTTAAAGGGGACCAAAGTCCCAAGGAACTGATCTCAAAACCAGTAATGGTCAATGGTCCCGAGTAGAGAATGCTTGGGATAATTGTCCTGAGATCAGAACCTTATAGGGGACCAAAGTCCCAAGGAACTGATCTTAAAACCAGCAATGGTCAATGGTCCCGAGCAGAGAATGCTTGGGATAATTGTTCCGAGATCAGAACCTTACAGGGGACCAAAGTCCCAAAGAACTGATCTTAAAACCAGTAATGGGCAATAGTCCCGAGCAGAGAATGCTTGGGATAATTGCCCTAAGATCAGAACCTTATAGGGGACTAAAGTCCCAAGGAATGGATCTCAAAACCAGCAAAGGCCATTAGCCCCGAGCAAAGAATGCTCGGGACAAATGCCCAGCAGCGCGGCTGAGCTAAGTAAAATCCTTAAGGGAATTGCTAAAATTCCAAGGACACTTAGCCGCACTACGAGTTACTTGTAAGGGAAATCCTTAGAAGTGCAGAATATAGAACAAGTCAAAGCAAAGTGAGAAACACAGTATTACATTGGAAAAAGTTCAGTACAAGTACAACAAACAAAGTCAAAAGAAACAGCAAACAAAGACAAACAAAGAGACAAGGAGGAAAATAAAGGAGCTCATGTTTGCTCCTTAGCAGCCTTGTCCACCTCTTCCTCTCCAAGAGTCTGCTCCACCAGCCTGGCAGCAGGAGTGTCCGAGAGATTGCCCTTAGTAAGGACCTCAGCGGTTGAAGTAGCAGGAGGGATGATTAGTGCAGAGGCAGAGGCCCCATCAACAGGTGCCGGAGGATGTGCACCACTAGGATCAGCCAGGGGATCCTCCTTCCACAAGGGAGAATCTGCTGTAGTCCCACAGGCTTCGAGAGCGAGATTCCAAATTTCAGCAAAGAAGACCTCCTTGATCTAAGGAAGCTGCTCCTGAAAAGAACGCTCATAATCAGCCTTGGTAGCGGCGGTACCTTTCTCATAAGCCGTAGTGTAGCCGTCCAAGATCTGCTTATGCGCCTTCTCCAGGTCGGCGTTTCTCTCCGTCAGCTTCTTATTGAGGGACTCCTTTTCAGCCTCAAAGTCCTTCCTCGCAAGATCGAACGTCTTTGTCTTCGAGTCTAGCTCAGAACGGACATCAGCTATAGCCTTCGTTTTGGAGGCCTCAGCCTTGCCCAACAAACTTTTCAACCTGGCCACCTCGGCTTTGGATGCCTCAAGCTGAGTGCGGGCCTCGGCCAGACTCTTCTTGTCATCCTCACGCATCTTCCTCAGAGTCGCAACATTTTCAGAGGCAACCTTCAGCTTGTCGTGTGCCTTGTTTAGCTCGAGCTAGAGGGGGAGGATGTGCGAGTCGAGTTTGGCAGAGACCTGAAGGGCCTGCTCAAAGGAGAATTATAAGAAAACAACCAAAAGAGATTGACAAAATCAACAAAAGACGAAGGCAACAAACAGAAGCAAGTACCTTAATCGCGTACACCAGTGAACGGCGGAACAGCTCCGCCGGGGGTTTCTTCGCCTCTTCAACCATATCAAGAGGCAGCATCATTGCACAGCAAAGACCGCAAGCATTGTCCCCATCGAATACTTTGGCACCCTTCAGTACGAGAGTCCCATCTTCTCTCAACATGACGGGTTCCCATGCCCTACCAAAACTACCGACCTTGTCGGTAGCAACCGTTTGCTGCTCGGCTTTAGCAGGACCTTTGTCCTTCAACTTCTTGGCAGCAGCAGGCTCCGCCGGTGGATCAGCAGCGCGCTTTGCGGCTGTCTGCGGAGGCAGATCAGCCGTCGTTTGGACTACATGGTGGGGCTGAGAAGAAGAGGGGGGGATTACTTCGGTAGTCGTTTGCGAGACTGCCGCATCACCACCGGTTTGAGTTGTTCCCAGTGGTGGGGTGAGCGAGCATCCTCCCATAGTCCTCCCTGCAGTTCGTGTCCTCCTAGCAATCTCAGCAAGTGAAAAGGCCGACATGTCATCTCTGTCGCCCACCCGCGGAGGTTGGTCCTCCTAGTCGCGCAACAACTGGCGTCGATCAAGATCAAGGTCGGGCGGCTCCCACGTAGATGGACCTGCAGCGGATGGATCAGCAGATCAAGTAGTCACCTCCCACCTGTCAATCACAGTCACGTCGTCGCTTTTGGTGCTCTCCTCTTTGGCAGCACTCCCCTCAACACTTTCCTCTTCTCCGCTGTTGTCTCCCTCTTCCTCTCCCTCTTCTCTGGCAATGTCGACCACGGGAGGAGTAGGTGCAGCAGGTGCGGGGAGTAGCCCAGGAGTCTGTCGACGGACTTGTCAATCAGTTCTCCAGACGTGTGTTTGAAGCCGATAGCCTTCTTGACCTCTTTATCCCTGTAGCGTGGGTTGTGCAGGGAGTTGCGGTTAACGTAATTGTCTGCGGAAAAACAAGAAACGGAAAGTCAAGCAACAATTATCGTGGAAAAGCAATAAGAAGATTGGAAAGAAAAAGAAAGAAGACTGACGAGGGGCCCCGTTTCTACGAGGGAGTGGATAATCCCTTCTCGAGCCTAGAGCGAACTCCCAGTTTCTAGTCACGATCAGAAAGGCATCATCGTTCCCTTTGGCGGAGTCTGGGAGCCACTCAACCAGTCTGACTCTGTTGAGGCGGTACTTCAAATAATAGGAGACGTTCTCGCTATGAGTGTGACTGATGGTATAGTTGTACAGAATCTCAAAGATGGTTATCCTTGAACCCGTGAGTTGGTTCAAGGCAGCAACGCCCATCACAGCCCGAACTGTGTTGGCCGCTACTTGCATCAAGGTAAGATTCAGATAAGATAGAAAGTTGCGGAGAAGGGGGTGAAGGGGAAACCGAACACCACCCTCCACGATGTGGATTAGTCGGACATGGAGGGTGTCTCTGTCCGCGGTCGCCCGGTTATAACCAGGGGATGCCAGTTCTAGCCAAACGTCATCTGGCACCCCGTACTAAGTCCTAAAGGCTTCGAGTCCCTCGGGGGTGTCAACCAGAGATCTGAAAAAGTCCATGATGAAGAAATTGCAACTTACACAGAGAAGGAAGCAGAAGAGAAGTGAAGTTCAGAGGAATTAGGGATCAGAACAGGCGCAAGAAGACGAAGAAGGGGTAACCTTCAAATTTCTGGCAAAGGCCTTGTTTTATAGTGCGCGCCCGCACGTTACCCAAAGCGGCGGCACACACGCGACCATCATTCCCAACGGTCGCATTCCGCTACGTACAGAGTGCGTGGGACCCAGCCAGTAAATGCGCATTTAATGAGGCGCCACTTCAAATTTGACGGTTGGCCTTATCCGATTATTGGAACGACAGCGTTTTGAAGATTCAGAGTTCCGCCTACTTCTGCTGTGTGGCTGAAGCAGCCAGAGTTAGGGGCAATTGTGGTAGGGTAATCTGAGTTTTGCCACGCGTCAAGGTCACAGCCATACAAACTAGCTTTAGTGCGGGTCCTTATCGCCACGTCATCATCTTTTTGCGCTGCACGGATTAGGTCATCCTGTGTGGATGGACATCCCAGCAGTGTGGGGTACTTCAACTCAGTACAGCATGTGTCAGACCAGGTCTGGTATAGCTAGACACGTGTCCCAGCAAGGCCCGCTGTGCGGATTAGGTCAGATCTGTGTGACCGACATCCACCTGTGCGGCATCCAGTAAAATAGCGCGGGAAGGGAGGCAAATGAGGAGTCCATGTGTCAGCCAGCCAGAGGGCGGTGCGACAATATGCGTGTCAGACTTTCTCTTTCCAATAGAATATCCAGTCCCCAAGAGCAGTGAAAAGGTGTGCAGACATGCGTCCTTGCCGAGAATGTGGCAGACCCACGCTCTGTCCAAGGAGAACAGACGAAAGGTCCGAGGAAGACCTCGTTCCCAGCGAGAAGCTGGGAACCCGGAAGGCAGAGGTATTTAAGCAGGATTCCATCACCTGAGAAAGGTACATGCTAATTTGCTCTCTCACCCTCTTGTGCTTAGAGTTCACAGTTCATCTTCGATCAAGACTAACTTAGTCATCGGAGAGCCTTCCAGCCGCTAGAGGCGGGAGGTCCTCTAACTATTTTCTTTGAGCGCAGGATCAGGTACAGTCGGAGTAAATTGGCAAAGCAACCAGTCAACCCAGAATAGTAACCGTTTACCGGTAAGGGTAGAGTATGCACTTTTTACCCTCGCACAACTTGTATCGTAATTTTTTCCCATGTTTCCCATTTACTTCAGGTCAATGAAATTAGGATATTTTCTAACGAAAATAATCTGCAGCAAAGAACTTTATCCAAATTCTAAATCTGCAGAAAGTAATGAGAATTTATCTGCAGAAAAGAATGTTAGCCAAAATTCAAAACACAATAGTTTTACCGAAGGCCTGTGTTGAATACAGTAGCCTTAAATCGAATTCGTCGCCTCCACTGAGTGCTAGAGGGTTTTCCGACATTCGATTCACAGGATACAATCGGTATTCCAATTTGTATCACACTTATACAAATCGGTCTGTCGAACTATATCGTAACCGAATATCTCTGTAGCAGAAGACGAGTCGACGACTGCGTATGAAAGGATGTACACGAATCGAATGTATATATCGTATAAGACGAAGATGATTACCCTGGACGAGTAGTAGCAGAGGACTGATGAGGTGGGTGTAGGCATCAGTCTTCAGATCATATCTCGCAAACTTCGACAGACTGATGCCGGAAGGGAGGGTGGCCGAATCAATAGCTCGGGAAAAGGGAGAGAGATTGAGCTGCTCCAAACGAGCATCAATAGCATAAAGGGCCTGCCCAATGGGACAGTCGATATGGTAGTCCCTTCGGTGGCACCGATGCTCCCTCCTGTCATCGTCTAATATCGAAGAGCGATGATTATGCCTTTCCTCCCCCCTGTGATGGTGGTGGGGCCTTTTCCTTGGGTGTCCAGGCTCCTCTGGCCCTGGCAGGAGGTCATGGAGGCCATGCGGGTGGACCTCAATGAATTCCCCCCTTTTGTATATGTATAGTGGGACGGATGATGTCCCTAAGGACCGTCTACTGGAGTGGGATTTGCAACGTCTGGGACGCCGCCCATCCTCCTCCTCTAGCTGAGCTATCCGACATGCCTGGATCTCAACCACCTTCTTTCCTTTGTGCTCTCGGTCTTCCCTTGAATGGCGCCTGTGTCGCATCTGCTCTGAAGACCGTGAGACTGAATCCGCAACACCGGCTATTCTGACAACCTTGTCTTTGAGATAGGCAATCTCTGCATCCTTCTCCTTAAGCATCCGGTCCATGGCCGCCGCATAGGCCGAGTTGACTTCCGGCGTCAACCTGGAAGGAGAGGCAAAGAGCCCCAGAGAGACATGTTGTTGAGGCTGAGGGGGTATGGGGGAGATATCCGGTTTTGCCAGTCTGGTATTTCTTTCTTCCATGGAGGGAGGTTTGGAGGAGTCTAGAGTGAGAAGCAGATGTTAGGTTGCCACCAAAGTTGGGGTGTTCTCTTCCCCAATAGAATCACCAATTGTGATGGTTGTTTTCCTTTTTGAACCTTCTCGATGGCTGGTCCTTTGGGTCGTGGGTTGTCGGCTCGAGGTCCGGGTCACTCAGTCAGAGCTCAGTCCAGAAGCTTGTGTGGGTCCTTGCAAAGAGATAAAGGGGTCCTCTTGTTTGGCTCCTGTAAAACAAAGGTTAGTTCCCGCCAATCAGTTGTGACTGACGGGGTCTCCGATGCTTAAGTTAGCCTTTTTTTGAAAAAGAAGACAAAGGATAGCGAGGCCGGACCATTCTTATCGCGGATCAGGTACCTTGAATAGTACCCCCTGTGGGTATTTATAATGGAAAGTTGACTTGGGGCTCAAGATTGGTGCGTGAACCGCACGTCGTGGGCTCTCCCGTGTGACACTGGGCCCAAATGGTGCACGTGGTAGGCCAAATGGGCTGATGCTGTCGATGGGCTGGGTCAGTCGTACAGATGGGGGATCCGTGAGTAGATGTACGAGGCGCTCCGTGCTGGGTTATTGCCGAATGGTGGACCCTCCGCTAGAGAGCCGATTGGCCGGGAGCCGTATCCTTGCCACAAGGACTGTACTGATGCTCTACCGATCGATGTGGTAGCCGAAGGTTAATGGTCATTTGTCCGAAAAGCCCTGGATTGCTACCTATGGGATGTATGTGATGTTCTGCCAAAGGGTTCTCGTCGAAGGTCCGTAAGTCCGACGGGTCGGGGAGCCGGGGGATCCTCAAGGCCCGAGAGAGCGTCTGACTTTTAATGACAGATCCGTCCCCTAGAAGCCAAGGTCCAGCTACCACAATCATCTTTATTATCATTGAAGGAACAAATACATGAAGGGAAAGTATCAGAATTCTGAGTTCGGGATAGTGGTATTCTTATGTCGGGTATTCTTATACATATTTTGAGTAAGTGTATTGGTTTCGTCAGAAGATGAG
>NMUG010000983.1:0-19399 GCA_002855965.1 Monotropa hypopitys
TCATAATCCATGGTCCAACATCCCAAATGTAGTTGCTGAAATAATAAATAACGTGAGTATACTTCTCTTATGTACCTATCAAGGGCCATATTTCTTGTTTGCCCAGAACCCAGGCTAAGCACAACGAGCCACCGGTCAACAACTCTACTTCCTCCTTGATACAGATTCACATCGATTACATGCATTTTGATTGCAGCATTCGAGCTACTAAATAGCCTAGATATTTGAAACTTTCTCCACTTCTTTTCTGAAAAAGGATTTCTCATAATGCCAAGCGATGCATCGACGCAAATGGAATAATCCTGTGAAAGCTGTGAGCTTCCTTTCTCCCATGTGGATAGAGTGACCTGGAAATATTATATTTTTAAGAAAACACAGTGATATGCTAAGCATATCATTTGATCTATAGAAATAAACAAAAACTACCATTAAATGAAAAATATCGCCTCTCAGATGTCAACTCTAACAACAGGAGACCTACCATAAACAGGTAAATCCTTTTCCACAAACCTGATGACGTTCTAGTCTAAAAACCAGTAATGGTGATGCCACAAAATTCATTTTTCTTACGACATACTTGGTGCAACCAAATTTCCTAATAAATATCTTTCCAATATTTTCTTTACTACAAGACGGATTGAACAATTTGATTCCAGAATTTTTTTGTGAAGCTCATTGGGCCTAACGTCCTTGCACTGAGGCGTGGCATTTTTTTTTAGGTTCAAAAACCTTCTTAAAATAACAGCACTTCCGGTGGGAACTGGCATAACCAAGTTATGCAGATACAAGCTGCTATGAGGCACCTGCTTATTCGGCAACTTGTTTGTTGTGGCTCTTAGTTACCAACAGTCAAGATAGAGGGAGTCCTCAAGGTCCAAGTTAAATCATGAGAGCTGCAGTTTAACCTATTTCAGGCTTAGCAAACAAACAGCAGATTGAAACCACTTTGCTGCGTCAGTTTATAAAAAATGCTTTGATTAGTTAAATATTCTTCCATTAATTTTCTTTACATGGGAGGGACTTCTCCACAGCCCTCCAGGCTCCTGGTGAGCTATGGCTACATAGAGGCAGCAACTCACAAGAGTTATTTAATATTTGATCTTACCTGCAAAATTGACTTTAAGAACAAAAGTATTCTAGAACCATGTTCCATGAACTTTTCAAATATATCTTGTGTTCTCTTTAATCCACACCCAGCTCCATCTTTCATGCTCTCGGATGACAGAGGCATGCGGATAACAGTAGAATCTGAAGACGACCATGGCATACTTTGGCTAATCAACAAGGGATTAAACTGATCACGAAATTGCTCCATCAAATTAGTGCCTGATATCAGATTAGGGAAACAGTCGGTTCTTAAATGCTCTTGGAGGCTGAATAGATATAGCAAGCTGATCAATTTCAGTCATACAGAAGAAAATAGAAAATTTTAGAGAGGGAGAGAGAGAGAGAACATTTACAAGATAGACCACGTGGGGCAAAGAACATGGCAGGAAAGTATGAAAAAATTTACTAAAGGAGGGGAAAGCCAAATACAAAAGCTAACATCTTTCCTAACAATGATGACAAGAACATATGGTCACCACCAACCACAATTAAAGTCCAAGACACCAACCAACAATCACCGCCAATCACAAATAAAGTCTAAGACACCAACCAACAACCAACAACAACATAACATAGCCCACAGAGTCCCCAATCATTGAGAGTATGGGCGAAGGAATGATTGGAGACAGACCTAACATTTGGCAATATGCACATAGTGATTGCTCTCATAAAACCATTGAAACAGTGGTCTCCATATAAAGAAGTTAAAGGAACGTTTTGTTGCAGAATCATGCCCCCAAATCAAAGCCAAAAAGCATCATAAAAAAGGGTAGACTCAAAAGTCCAAATCACTTTTTGTGCATATTACCATGCTTTTTTTATTAAGCATCCAGAACATCAGTATTGCACAAAAACCAAAAACCAACAACGACAAATAAGCATTGAATGTGTTATCTTTTACTATGAATATTACATATGAATGTTTGTTTGAATTGTATTGAGATCCCTATAAATAGCCTATGTGTAAGCTCAAGTACCATTTGAGATAGACTTAAATGAATAAAAACCTTGTTATATCTATAGATGTGAGATAAATCTCTTCTAGGGTGTGATTGCCCTTGAGCCTAGGTGAGATTGCCTAGTTATCTGTCTTTTTTAAGATCATTGTCTCATTACCTCTGTTGTGTGTAACTGCATACAAATTCAGCTTGTAGAATGTCTCTAAACTCAACTTCATGCTCCCTAAACTCTGTTTTAGAACACCAAACCCAAATTACAACCTGTCAACAACTCCCCCATATCTTAATACCTATTTACTCTCCTATTTGACCCTGTTTTGGTGCTGAATTTAAAAGATCCTGCATCACCACGTCAAATAATGCATAACGAGCAGGAAAAATGCATTACACAACCAAAATATGTTTGTATAGAGGTCAGGCTTTATCAACCAACTAATTCCCTTAGAGGGGCAATCAATAAGACTCAGTGTTCTAAAAATCGGCCTAGGCGGCGCCTACTAGCCTACCCGACTAATGGGTTCTAGGTAGGTTCGGGAGCTAGACGGGATAGGCGGCTAGGTGAGATAGGCGGGCCTAGACGGAAAATTAGAATAAGTCGTGAAGGTTTTAAAATTATTCAAAATTTAAAGATTTAAACTATAATTTTACCCTATAATCAAAATAGGTTACGTCTTAGAGAGTTTACGATAAAGAATATTATGTTTTTAAGTTTTTTAATAGTATTGATGCGTTGAAGTTTGAACTATTATTTTTTCTTAGTATTCGTGTATTTGGTGGAAGACTATATTTTGGACTATGATAAGAAGGAATATTATATATTTCATGTTAATAAATAAATAATAAATACTAAAAATGTCTAGGGCCCCGCCTAGGCCTCTAGACGCTAGGCCCCACTCAACCACCCGCCTAGCGCCTTTTAGAACATTGATGAGACTTCAACTAAGATCGGGGCATGCTTTCCACCATCGATCCCACAAATAGACATGCCACTCTCTGTTCTTTGTATGGCTTAAGAAAGTTTTAAAAGGTTTTATTTGTCCGAGTTTGAGTGTGTGAAGCAGGGCAGTAGAAAAAGTTCACAATGCAAACTGCTTAATCAATGAAAAGCTTATACCTCGCATTAGAAATTTAAACACCAAGATTCTTTGTCTTCCATCATTCTAACCAAAAGTCCCCACCAGTTATATAAGTAACCCGACAATGTCAAATATACAATCATGCAGAAGTACAAGTGTATATTTATACAACGGTGAAGATACAGAATGCATGCATTTTGTTGAAATAATTGAATATTGTGTATTCTTCTCTAGAAGAGGAATTATTTATAGACTGGATACAACGGAAAATAAGGAAAGCAAAATCAAATCTAATTACAATATCAAATCTAATTATTCTACCTACCTATTCGGGATAATTACAATATTCATAATTGATTACACTATACATGCTACCATATTATACAAATTGTTTCCAACAATACTAATTGGTTCCAACACATTTGATATTGAATGCATGCAAACATGTTATCAAATTACCTATCAAGGAGAACATTTTTGCGGCAGAAGCAGAACTTGAAGGCACAGAAAAGGCCAGACCCCGAGGATCAAACATATAAAGGCAGCCACCAGACACAACTGATAGGAGATCACAAATGTAGAAACAGCTAAGCAGGCCTAAACCGTAGTTAAGGGTATCACCACGCAATCTCCAAGGAGGAAGAAACTGAAGGTTACTTAATTCCTCCCTACTCAAGCTGACACCTTCCAGGACGGCTACAAGGGCAGGTCCTTGAAATTCACCTGATCCAGAAAAATTCCAGTTAGTGTTTAAGACTTCAGATGATGTGAGGAAAAGAAGACTACAAAAAGACTATTTAGACATAATCCACCCATGAGCTAATCATTCATCACAGAACTTGTAAAGTTACTATTGAAGAGCTTGATATATATTGTTGGACCAATTTCCTAACTGCATAAGATTTGGGGACAATTGGTAACTTAACATGGTATCTAAGCTCAAATTGGGAAAGGTCCATTTGCTTTTAGTCCCGTTTGCATTCTGTTTCTCCCCATTGTATTCTGCTTCTCTATCTATGAATATTTGCATCTCCACGTGCAAGACAGGATTGCATGTGTGAGAGGTATTGAATATATTGATATACATTGTTGGGTCCATTTCTTAACAGCTTAAGCTTTTGGAACAATTGGTAACTCAACAGTCGCGGCAAACCTAAAGAACTTTCAGAGTTTCATTCAAACAGACCAGGTATGCAACTAAGTTGGACATTTATCATAAGCTAATTACCCTATACATATGAAACATATATTTGGACTGTTAGAATTTGTCTCATACTAATTAATTATTACCTTCAAAACTAATATATGAGCCTGGGTGACTTCTCCATTCATTCCCAATTGATTTTGAGTTTGATTTTTTAACATGGTATTAGAGTCAGGGTTTCGAAGGCTTTTGGATAAGACTCTTGGTCGATTGCCTTGTTGTTGTGATCAATTGTTTACCTTGCCACACACGGGTCAAGATTGCACATGCTGGAGAGTGTTAGATTTCGTCCCATATTACCTCTAGTATATGAGACTGGGCAGCCAATTGGTTGAGTTGGATGCTTTAACATATTAGATTGTTAACAACCAACTCATCTAAATGATTAAGCAGTTAGAGACAGGGATAATTTTACTAATATTATTAACATGCCCCTTCACGTGTAGTCAGGCTACCCTCCATAAGCGGACTAAACACATGCAAATATTTTATAACTAGGTAGCCAGTGAAGTTCAAACAGGATCTATTCTTACTCTGATACCATGTCACATTATTGACCACCAACACATCTAAAAGCTTAAGCTGTTAGAGACGTTACAACACATCAAAAAACAGTTATTTAGGTCTCACTAGGGCTCAGATGGTACCGAACTCTAATTCATTATCCTACATGTGATATTGACACATAATGCAACAACAAAGACCAGAATTAGAGAAGCACCTAGGTTATGCTGCAATAAAGACTGACGTGGATGTTCCCTCTTGTCAAATATTAGGTGGAACTTTTTTGCTTTGCAGCAATCCGCCAACTCAAGGAGGTCGAATGACAAAAACTCACTGTTCCCATACAATGACAGAAGCTCAGAAATTCTAGCATAGTCCATGCATGGTAAATCTTTAGTCAATTCTTCACTGACCAAGGACAGACAACGAAGTGATTTAACCCCCAGCCTATTTGCCAGATCATTACTTATACTTGGATGTACAAAATGTAACCCATCAAGGGTGTTCTCCAACCATAATGCATCATTATAAACAAGATCTGCAGCACAAGTTAAAATACCAAAAGAATCTGGAATTAATAGAGGAGGATTAGAAGCCTCAAATGACCTGTCAGAGTAACAGTCTGCAACAGCTTCTAGGACACAACTGACAAAACTCAACTGATCAGATAACAGTGTGGACCCTTCCACATCCGCCTGCAAGCGTTGTAGCACATGAAGATAGTCGGAAACATCAAAACTGAGTCTAACGCCTAATGCCAAAAGCAAATCTCTGAATTCTGATAACTCTGAAGGTACCACGTACAAATAAGGACTGAATTTAACAGGTGAATCAAATGCAAGTGACTTTGGGGATACAAAATCATCTCCAATCCAAACCCACGAACCACCATTCAATGCAGATTTTACAGCCACAAAATCATCAGTACCAATGAATTCTTGTAGTTTTTTATAAAGTAAAGGAAGTTCCTTCTCAAGTGCATCATCAAAATCAGATTTCTCGTTATAATGTAACTTGAGCTGGGCGTAAGACTTGGAAAGACCAATTAATTGTGTTGATAAAACATCAACACTTGGGAGATCCATCCAACCCAGTTTACGTTGTAGGTACGTTGAGCGGCATTCGCAATCTAGTATGTTCATCTTAGATGAAACCAACCACATCTGTGATCTAGGTCTCACATCCACTGGAGCTGCCACTGAATGACTTGACCCTAACCATGGAAGTCCTTGGAAAGGTGGAGGATCAGCATAAACAGGACACCAGGCTATGGCTTTCAGTTCTGACCAAAATTTTTCTCCTGGACTGTCGCCAATCAAGTTTCCCACAAATGAGTCAACATCCAGACCATCTTCAAAGCAAATCTCAGATCTGTGTGGAAAGCACTTGTCTGTTTCACCATCAGAAGCACTGCTGTTCTGACAGTCAACGCCACTTATAAGCTCAATCCCAAGGCTGTGCTGGTCTTCGAGTGTTGAGAGCTTGAACGCTATTGCGTCTAAACAAACGAATAACCTCCTCCCATGATTGACTGCTTCTGAGTCTTTCAAGTCATGAAACATGGAAACAGACCTAGCACAATCAAGCAAACCGGTAAAACCCAAACTTTGTCGAAGTCCAAGTTTAGCTAGGGTTTCCAGAGTTTCAGAATCTGAGAATTTCTCTGAAGGAAAGAAAACGTCCCTGTGCAGCACTTTCTGTAGCTCAGGAACGCGAGGATCATATAGCCTGCCAAAAGCAATATAATTACTTCTGTACATCTTCCCAAAAAAAGGAACTTATTGGATATTAAAAAATGGAATAAAAGTTGATTGGCTAAATGGATTGGTAAGCAAGGTAATAAACTTTTCAACTCCATTAGTACTCACTGAAATCCTTTAACGGGGTACTTTGTTTCCTCCATTTCATGCACTGCAGTTTTGTCTATGGGCTGCAAGCAAGCTATCCAAGTTAATCCTAGAAGCTCAGCATGCTAGAAAATAATACTACCTCTGTCCAACAATCTCTCTTTTTGGTTTTCCAACTTTTTAAGTGGACATGTACATAATACATTTGAATTCAAATCAAGGAAGCGATTTACAACTGGAAACAGTACCCCCTTTATCCCCCACTTTTGCAAGTATTCATAACCGGTTGAAAGAGATCACTTAAGAAAAGTAAACGGTGTCATGGTTTGGCGTTTGAAAATGGACATGCATTTTGGGCATCACGAATTGGCAAGGCGGATAAAATGGGATGGAGGGAGTAGTTGACATAAGAGTAAAATGATCATTCAAGCCAAAAAAACAAGAGGGAGGGAGGGGGGATACAGTAAACGTAATGAAAGAGCTCTGACTGTATTGAGTTAAACTTAACCACATGCATTTGCATAGAAAATGGCAATGACGGAGCACGATGTGAGATAATGCAGCACGGGAACGAAAAGTGGAGTTCAAGTTACAGCTTCAACAAAATTCATATCAGATTGATAACTGGTTATCCACTAAGCTGAAAGCAGACAATAAAGGAAGCAGAAAACTGTTCGATGTGTGGTAACTTTAGCAGCAAATTCTATACCTCGACAAAGCCTTTTCCCATCTACTAGGGGTCATACAAACACTGAGAAACAGTACAAGTTCCAGGACCAGGTCAAATTTTTTAAGTTTACATATTGCAAGGACCAGGATGATATCAGCAAGAGAAAGAGACCATAAGATTGCATGACTTCAGCTATTCTTAACAGAAAAGCATCTTTGAGATTTCAAATAATCATTGTATAGAAGTGCCAATATCACATATGGTCAGTAAAAATGAATCATACCTGGACGGCTCTTTCCAGGATCCATTGTGTGCCAACACAAAAGCTGTACTGGAAATTGCTGTTCTGACAGTGTTATCTTCTGCAATCAAAAAATTAATATCCCGTAGAATGGCCAAGAGAGCTCCCTGATGCGAAATAAATTCAGGCATGCGATTGAGCACAAAATCTTTATAAAAATCAACCCTCGGAAGTTCTTTAATCCCCAAAATATCTCTTAGGATATTTTTTTCTTTATCCGATTCCGTGCGTATAAAGTTATCATCTAGAAGATCCTCACGCACACCATTTGGTTTAATCCACTTCATAGGTCCACTCAAACAGACTAATTTTCTACTCCTGAACGACTCAAAAATAGGAAGCTGTTTGATGATATCAAAATGCATAGCCTCCATTGACTCTTCACTGAACCACTTTGACTGGAGAATAAAACTTCGAAGTTCGTGCATCTCGCCTTCTGATGCATCTCTGAAGAGCCCCTCAATGTTCTCTAACCTACCAGAAACGGCAAAAAACGCATTCAATAGGCCAGTGGCCGTTGGAGGCTGCACATAACTTTCCAATTGGGCATGTTCTATTACAAGGTCACTCCTCAAAATTAGGCAACCTACTCTGAGCAACAGAGAAGACATGTTCTCACTCCAGCCATCATTTTCAATCACATTTGAATTCTTAACGGGCTGCAAAAGAGAATCCTTTCCAACAGGTAAAATTGGCCACTTAGAAAATACTGACAGATCATCACAAGACGACTTCAGATAACCCCATAGTAACCTCATCCATTCCAAACTAGGCTGGCCTTCAACACCAGGGACCCAAGTTACCTGTTTAGCATGCTGCCACTCTGGCGGAAGTAATCTCGGAAAGAGTTTTTCAAGTAAATCGCATGTCAAAAAAGAAACATTGAAATTCTCACTTTGTGCTAGATCAAATAACTTCTCATGAAGACTATCGGAGATTCCGAATTCTACAAGTTTATGGGGGGCTGAATCCTTAAGAAGACCGTACTCATCTCCACGTGTAACATATATTCTCTCACCCACCCCTCGTTTTTCGAATGTCGTGAACAAGCCATCAGAAAGAGGTAACAAAGGTAAACCATACAGAGTATCACACTCAAAAGGAACTCTTAAATCAAGTAAACAATACTCAAGGGTCAAGATCATCGAATTCCTGTCCCTAAATCCACGCTTCCGCCGAATCAACAATGCTCGCAGTAATTGAGGTGTTAGGTAATGCAACAATGGGCAGAACTCCATGAATTTATCCACAAGCGGCTTAGGAACAGTCACTACAGGTAAACCAGCATCTGATAATGCCTCAACCAGCTCACTAGTCTGATGAAAAGTAAAATCCGGAAAAATAGCTTGTTTGGTTGAGATCCATTGTCCCCCTCGGGCTTTTGTATAAAATACACGCAGTCCGAAGTCAGCAATAAAAAGGTAAAGTCTCCGCACCATTGATACCCAAGGTTCTAATCCTACCATCGTTGGCCACAGAGAAAAGAACAAATCGTGTGGACCAATTTGTGATGCAACTTTCTCAAGCAAGTGACCATAGGCTGGGGCAAGAACATCTTCAAGAAGGTATATATTCCAGTCAGAGCGTTTCTTCCCACCACCTGCCATGTCATTGCCAAACCAAATATCCCTCCGGTTTGATGACAACTCAAAATATGCATTAATATGCACTGGAAGACCAGTGTTTATAGGAAGTGGTAAAAAGCAGAAGGCGCGACCGTTAAAATTTTTTGTATCTTGAATAGAAGTGATGGGAACTTGAAGTATATCAGGAATAATGATGTAAGGTTCCTCAGTGTTTGGTATACCAATGAATTCTGTATCCGCTTTTGCAGTGTGTAAATGTGAAGCAACGCAAGCCCAAGGAATAAATTTATGCGACTTGTTATCAACTTTTGGTGGGTTGTCCTTAAGAAACCCGCTGCCTAGACATTCACTTGTTATCCACAGGTGTGACTTTTCACCCCCAGCTAAACTTTCCTCTCTCACCACAACCTTCTGACATTGCCATGGCAAAACTGTATCAACCGATTCACTCAGTTTGTTAAGGAACTGGTCCTTATCCACTCCATCTTGTTGATTTCCATGCATAAAGCTAAACAAACTATTACTGGCTTCAGCTTCAGGATCACGAACACTATGCTTGTGGATGCGATGTAGAAGTTGCATTCCATTGCTAGCTCCTTCTTTGACAAAAATGGAGATGGTTTTCACATTGCGTAGAAATAGGAGTGTCTCGGAAACAACCTCAGAAAAAGAAGAAAAGAGCGAGAAGACATCATTAGGTGGATAAGCTTCTTTCCTTATTTGGCTTCGGGAGGCAACAGTTCCACTCCTGAGGGGAAATCGGAAGAGTGTTCCAGGAAATGGATGCAGCAAGTCACAGCCAAAATGCAGGAAAGGGGAAAACTGATCAGGAAATTGTTCCAAAATTCTTCTGCCAACAAATTTAATCCGGAGACCAGGGTGAGACGGAGAGATCCCAGGCAAGTTACAAGCATGAGGATCAAACATGACAATGTTTTCCCCAGAAACAAATGTGGGTATGTCTGTAAAGTGATAGACACTATTAAACCCTAGTCCAAACCTTCCAATTGCAAAGGGTTTCTCTAATTTACTTTCCTGACCAATACGTGAGATTGCGTATAAATCTTGGGGGCTGAAAACGGAGTCATTAAAACAGTACAAAGCGGGACCCTGCCAATCTGCCATTTCAGGAGAGAGAAGTGATGAAGTCCCGTAATGTGTTTTATCTAAAAGAAATATTACTTCAGAGGCTCGTGCATCTTCCGCATTCTGAACAAGCTCAAATAAAATCCCAGGTCCATCTGCATACATTTCAAGTATGTGTTTCAGTCTAGTTGTCAAGGCTTCGTGCTGTCCAAATGCTTCCGCCGCACCTGATAAACTTAAATTCATGGAATCAGCACTCTCAGCGACTAATGTCCTCCGAAGTGAACGAACACCGAGCTTCTCCGCCACATCATTTGATAGGTTCCCATGCACAAACCTTTGAACAGGTCTCTTTGCAGTTAAAGCCAGAACAGATGCATTTCCAAAGCTATTAGGCTCTTCTGAGCCCAGAAACCAGGGAGCGTCATTGTAAACTAAATCAGTAGAAATAATCAGTCTACCTGACATGTCAGGCAAATAAATCTTAAATTCTGCTTCATTAGACTGGACATCAACCAGATGTTGTGCTATCAATATAGCAGCCCTGATTTCCTGCGCAACAAGGGGTGCCGTGCCTTTCCTCGTAGCCATTCTGCATAATATATTGGCATAATCACTGGGTTTCAAGAATTCCCGAATTCCAAGCTCAAGGAATAAATCCTTAAAAACTGCTAAATCAACAGGAATAACACGTGTGTAAGGAGCCAAATGAAGAGGACCATTAAGCACAACCTCATCGGAGGTTGCAAAACCATCCCCCACCCAAATCCATCGGCAACCTTCTAGAACAGCTTTAACAACATCCATCTCGTCGGACCCCACCATGCCCAGAAGTATGGTGTATATTCTTGGCATTGCTAAGGCCAATTCCTGCCTCAGCAACTGATCAGTCACGATTTCACTATTTTTTCCAAGCTCAAGAAGTTGGCCAGCAATTACACTGCCCGCAGGTGGAGAAGACCACCCAAGCTGATGTGATAAGACTGTGGATGAACATTCCCCATCAAGTATTCGCATGCTCGCTGAAACAAGCCACAAATCTCTATAGAGCCTTACAAGCTTAGGAGGAGCAACCATCGATGAAACGGCGGGCCATGGTAAAGTTTGATAAGGAGAAGAAAGAAGGACTGGGCACCAGGAAATCATCCGGAGATCATTCCAGAATTTCTCCAAGTCAGATTTTAAGTTGCGAGGCCTGAATGCAGTTGCAGGCCGAGACACCATTCTATTCAATGTTCCTTGATCGTTGTTAGGTGGATTAGTTACCCACTTCAATGTGTTTACTTCTAGGTAGTTGAGAAGGACTTTTGCTCTCAAATATGCCCTCTGTTGATCCTCGTGCATTAAGCGCTCCACCTGTCGAGCACTTTGTATAACAGTCTCCGGAGACACAGCCGTTCCGAGTCCCAAACCTTGTAGAATGTCCAAAATGCCTAATTCTTGGAAAATGCCACAGGGAAAACTTTCGGAATCATCTAATAGAGCATATAATTCTTCATTACGAGGATCGTATAGTGAAGCAGGAGACTTCAAAGAACCACTAGATGTTGGGATAAATTCCAAACTTCTCAGACAAACTCTGAATGATGCATCCTCCATACATAGTTGCGGGAGCTCCTTTAGAAGCGAAAGCATGATGCTGTCACGAACCTCAGGTCGCAGCTCTTTGACTTTATGTAAAACATGCTGCTTATAAAAAATCACCTTCCTCATTTGCTCAATTCCATAATATTTATTTAAGACCTCTTCTTCAGTATTTGATGAACTACTAATGAATTCAGCGCCAAGGAAGCACTCAGGAACGTCCCTTGGTGGTAAGTACTTGCGAGGGTTTTCCAAATCTGAATACTGTAGTGCTTGAGAAGATTCTCCAACATAGACCCTAAAAATAGGCAGCCTCTTGCAGTTCCTTACGTAAGAATGAGACAAATGGATTCCAATATACCATTTCGGATCTAGGATAAAATGACGAAGCTCATTCCTCTCTTCTTCTGTAATAGAATGAAATGTATGCATGATGCTATTATCTGAAGAGACAACATCAAAGATTGATTCCAAAACACCAGAAGCATCAGAATCACTCACATAATTAGATAATTCCGGATGTTCAACGCCGTGACTGTTGCTTAGAATCTTACATCCGATTTTAACAAGAATTTCTTGCATTGCATCAGACAACTTCTCCACATTCAACAGTTTTGATTGCAATGAAGGTCTGTGAAGATGTCCAGAAAGGGACGGAAAGATAGGCCAATCACCAAACAAAGACAACTTCTCACACCAATCTCGAAGATACTCCCAAAAAAGCACAAACCATGATGAAGTTGGATGGTTAATATTAGATTCTGGATCCCAAAACACTTTGCTGTTGTATTTCCAATCAGCAGGTACGAACTTTGAGAAAAACTGGAGGAAATAATTCACATTGAAAATGATAATGTTCGCCTTTGAGGACTTCGCAATAGATGACAACCTTCCAAACAGGGCGGGAGGAATGTTGTGATCAATTATCCTATCTGAGATTTGTTGAATGAGCTTATATTCCAACTCAGTGCAGAAAAAGTAAGAAATTCCTTCGGAGACATCAGACACCAACCCAAAGTCACCACTTGCCAAGGGGAGCAATGGCAGGTTATGTGCATGCCTACCAACATCATAATCAAGCAGGTCTTCAAGACAATATTCCAACAATACAAGCTTGTAAGATCTGCTTAGTGTGGATAAAGTTCTGCATTCCCTAAGATAATGCCGAACGGAATCAGGAGTAACAACTTTCTGCTGAAAACTATATGCACATTTCAAGAGCATATCAAGCAAATCTTTGCACAAATGAACTACAGGCATTCCAAGTTGTACAAGAGCCTCCCCAAGTTCCTTACTTCCACGGTATTCCTCATCGTGAAGAAAAGCCTCCAATGGTGAAACCCATCTCCCTCCTTCAAGTTGCGAATACAAGACAGGAGCATTACCAATGTTCTGGTAAATATGCTCAACACAAATACTCCATGGTTCTTCAAAGAAGCCGCTGGGCCACAAAGAATAATAGGATTCTGTAGGACCTAGTAATCTTTGCACCCCAAGCAACAATTGTGTGAAAGAAGGGGCCACCACGTCTTCTAAAAGAAGCCTGTTCCAGAGAGAACGAATTTTTCCACTTCTATCCATATCAGCTCCATACCAAATGCCGCGGCGGTTTGACGAAACCTCAAAGTGTCCATTAACTTGGACAGTCATTCCAGTTCTTACAGGCAAAGGGAGGAAACAAAATGCTCGTCCAACCTTGAGAATGTCATCCTGTTCAGCAGCACAATGAAACAAATTCAGAATTGACTGATAAGCACCCAACGAAATTTCTGGAAAAGAAAGATAAGCACTACCAGACCATGGCATCCGGCCTATGATTATGAAAATACTTCCCTAGCTACACCAAATTGGCCATTAGGGGATTGTTTGTTTGGGGGGAATTTCAGTGCGGGAAAGGAGATAATATCTTGTAGCATCCACAAATCCCGCATTTGGTATTACTAATACGGTCCGGATATAAAATCCTGGCATGACTTTATCCCCGAAGGACAGGATTTCATATCGCATCCATTAAATGCTTAATGATTGAACTATTTTACCTTTTTGTTTTGTTCCAGCAAGATTTTTATGAGGACAAAATAGAAAATGCATGTTATAATCACACTCAAAACAAACACCGAATTTCTTTTCCCTCCACTATTTCTATATCCGAAGGGATTTTATATCTCATCTAAACCACAGGATTCTATATCCTATCATTTTATCTCCGAGCAAACAAACGAGCCCTAGAGCTCCAGATGACAATTCCACAAGTCAGCCAGATCACAAAGGATAGTGCAATCACCTACTGGTGCTGGAAAGAATTGCATCGCCTTGTCGTCTTGTTACTTATTTATCACCAATACAATTAAAAACATATGATTATTTCGTTACAAGAATTGCTTCCTATCAGATACATTAATTGGAGGAAAAAAAAGAAGGAAAGAAACAGCAAATTCCTGATTCACAAAGCGGATCTGACAGAAGCCTCAGCCAAGATGAGAACATGGAGAGGACACACAGGAACTTCCTGTCTTCTCGGTTCTGCCTCGGGATTTCTCTTAGAAACTGGGAATGGAAAACCACTCTCACTCAAGTGTTCCCATTATAAAATAGCTTAGTTTGAGTAATAAAACTCAGTTATGATCATATATTGCATTAGTCCCTGATGCACCAGATTGATAAGTAACTCTTAGCTTAACTGGTATGTCACAAATTCTCCCATCTCGACCAGTTTCCAACGTACCCTCACAAAATTATTAAATAAAAATAAAACAAAAAAACATTTGTACATGTATATCCATGCATTTAAGTGTATTTCTGTTCTGTTTAGAGGCCATAAGTGTTGGATATCGACAGCGACACACATGGTCATATCTTATAGCTACATTTGTCACCGCAAATGAGGCAAATATCATCTTGAACGTAGATATCGTCTTCCCACTACAACAAACAATAAAGTTATCACATTTTCGAAAATGTGATGTCTCATCGTGTTGCACAACACTACTCAAATGCTAAACAGACAAGTTACCCCCAAATCAATAAACAACCACGTCAAGATTTTAAAAAAACTGTTATAAGCATAAAGAATCTTCTCAATTTTTTGCCTATGGATTGCAGTTGCCAAAATCAAAAATTAGCTTTGAAATATCAGTCACGTGGAAAGTGAAAATCTTACAGCATCGAATAAATAAGAGCCAGAATCGGTAACCAGCTTATTGCATTCTAATAGTGTGCAGAAGCAATACATGCACAACTCAAGTGCACTCAAAAAAGCATTAAGGTATTCAAAATTACATTGGATGAATTGTCTGATATGCATGCCGCAACTGAAGCCCAAGGTAACAGATAAATATCAAAGTTTTTGGATGCAGCTGCAGCAAAAGAACCAATCCTACTGGTAGCTGATGCCATTGTTTGCACTATATAAAAAGTATCTATCCTCTTCTGAGAACGAGACTCGACAACTGCCTCGCTCAAGAAGTCCAGTGAAAAGGAGTCCATCACAGGATCAGAAAAATCTATTGACCTGGATAATCTAAGAAGTGCCTGGCGATGCCAAACTGTGTCATCATTTGCAGAGTTAATGGAGCATGAATAGAGTTTTCTTGGCTCAGGAACCCCAACCTCCCATGTATACATTTCAATAGAGAGTACGTTCTTAAGAAAAAGTAATGTGAAAACTCCTTCCTCGTAGAGCTGAGCAAACATGGAAGAAATGTCGTCTTCCAAATACACTTGCTTTGAGAGCTTACTATTAGATGCTTGATCTGCATTCCTCAAAGGGAAACGGAATAAAGTACCAGGGAAAAGAATTCTCATGTCACAACCAAAAGCACAATATGGAAGAAACTGGTCTTTATACAAGGAGATAGCTGAAGAAGTAACATACTCTATCCGCTTTCCAGGATTTGCTATGGAGACATTCGGAAGGTAAACCCCCTGAGGATCAAAAATTACGACATATTTACCGCTTACAAAAGAGGGCAAGTCAGTTAGATGGTACACCGAGTTGAAGCCAACCCTGACAAAGAGAGCAATAAAATGATGTCAGTGATAGAATATACACCTAGAATGATGTCAAAGATAGAATATACACCTAAAATAAAAGGTCAAAGCATGCACCCATTGCCAGACAGTAAGTACATGGCAAGCCACATCTAAGAGATCCTGAATTAAAATAAATTAACAAAACTGGGTTCAGCAAAACATTCCAAAATCAGTCGGTTGGAAACGTGTAAGGAAGATAGACATCAACAAAAAAGCAAGCAACTTGCAGATTTCATTCCTCATTCTGAAATCTGTAAGTGTAGACTTGAGTTCTTTCCTACTGGAACAATGCCCCTAGAGGTAAGTTGTGCATCTTCCTGCAAATCCATCTGCTTTGTTCAACCCCTCCATAAGACCAGAACCATGGTTAATTGCCCTGGAAGGTTCAATTTTGATGAAAAACTACGCGCTAAAGCGGCGGATCTTCATTTATCATCGCACACAGAAGGCTAAAACTTCTGACAAAAATGGGTGACCTTTCAATTTCTAGAACCACATCACACTATATTCAAGTAGTGCTAGTGCACGCTTTTGCTCTAAGAATTCGAGCCCAATATCAGCCATAACTAGGAATTGAGTTTCCATGGCCTCACCTGAACCCTAGTGAGATCATTTTCCAGCAAGCCCTTAGAGGGAACTAGTAATTGTTGCTTCTTTTGGTAAACTGGAAAAAAATTGGTCATTTTTAACAGGTGAAATTCTGAAAAACAAATGAAATAAAACATAACCTTCCAAAACAAAAAATTAGTTAAATTAAACTTCAAGCCTTAGGTTTACAAAGCCTGGAAGCAAATTTAACAAAAAGTTAAACCAACATAATCTAAGCCCGATCAACCTCTGGGCTAACTCATTTGACAAATTTCCGGTTCTTCTCCTTCATTGTCTTTTCTCATGACCCAAGTTGATCATCATTACCAACTCAAACAGTCCCCTAATCAAGAGTCGTAGTATATCCAACAACCTTACCCAAATCTTTATTCAAACACATATTGGAGTGACAAATTCTCCAAACATCCTCTCTACTCCTTTACTCAAACTCCAGTTAAGATGAGATGCACTTACATTTTACTCAACTCTATGGAGATTCTTTAATTAAATAAAAGTTCCAAGGCACTTTGTGGCTTTCAAATTCAAAACAATGTCATTAACGAAACATATTTTCATCTTTTACGCTAAATCTGGGTTTGACCATTGGATTGGAGTGATTCAAAGGAAATAAAATGTTCGTAAAGTCCATATGATACACCCATAAAATCCATGCCACACCAAGCAACATCCGAAGGACAGCACAACGATACGTGTATATACACCAACTGTTTGAATTACCTACAATGTGGGATTTGAGTGTGGAGCACCCAACCAAGCTGACCACTTTTATTTCTCCTAAATCTCCACGATTACGTGATTATTCCCAAAAGGCCTCCTATTAGTGGCATGGCATTGCTCAACTTTCTGGCTATCATATAACCTACTCGACTAAGTTCTTGGGAATGACACCTTAACTAAAACTTTTACCTTGATTACATAAATACATAGTGCTTCTTTTCAGAAATTATAAGCCAACTTATTCAACCTTATTTGCTCAAAAAAGGCCGACCAGTGAGGTTTGGTATCGATTGTGCGTTATCCACTTACTCTAGAATTTGTAACCTTTTTTGCTTCATAGTGCTGCTAAAATACATACCAAGTCTTAACCAAGAAACTCGTGCTCTTTCAAGTTAAAATACCTATGGACAAAATCAATGGCCGGTCCCTTATAGAGAAAAGTATTCACATGGATACTCTACTTTTTTTAATGTGTATGCATATGTATGTATTCAAGGGTCATTTGCTAAGTTGGAAAGGAAAATGAACACAATAGGACTCTTGAGTGATCAAGAGACTCCACCAAACATTTTACACCCTTTGCTTCGAAATACAAGTGTATGCCAACAGCTGTGACTTTCTTTACCAAGTTAATTAACGGTCTTGCTAATCACCAATCGATAGACTGTGGATTACACACAGCTAATGGAAAAACTTCAGTTTTGATAGACATGTCACAGATTGCAACAAACATTGAAAGATTATCTGGACCCTCTTCGCACATGTTGTCAATGAATTTTTTGCACATTAACCCGCTGACCAAAGGGTTGCACTTGTTCCTTCTATGTAATGTAATAGTTTGGATCGTTAACATGGCAAAATATCGCAAAGACAAAATGGCATTCTTGGCATTCACTTTTAATAGCTGATTGAAAAAATATTTAAGCAAACATGTTGAACTTTTTTCGCAACTTATAACAAGCTGTACCAAAAAGGATTTTCAAGGCTTTCTAATCTCTTAATACAACATTCTTAAAAGAAAGCATAATCTATAAGGCCAACTCAAACTACACTAAACACTGCCATTTACACAACATATACCAAAGAATTGGGAAAACTACCCAAATCGACCAGTCTTCCAAGCTTGACCGTGCTTATTGCTCCCTCCGATCCTGGATATACTGACGAAGTCCTCCTCGGTGAACTCGGCATTGTTATAAGCCAACAAAGCCGGTCCCTGCCACTGCGCCAACTTCTCCGATAACAGAGAGTCAGAACCATGACGCCTCCGGTCCAAGCACAAGCAGACCTTGGTGGCGCCGGCGTCGTCCGCGTTCTGTATGAGTTCTTTCAACACTGTTGTCCCCTCAGGGTAATTCAACAACACCTCTCGGATCCTCCGTGTTAGGTCAACCTTTTGGCCGAAATCTTCCAGGAGGAGTGGGTCCCCCGGAGACTCCATTTTTCTCCCGGCGAGAAAGCTGGGGTTCGATTAAGATCGTTGATGCCAATCCATTGACATATTGATGAGAATTGGATATGAATTTCAATCAATTAAAAGGCGATGACGGTGGAGTGAAACACACAGAGAGAGATTCGGCGTCTGGTTTCTATGGGTAATCTATTATACATTATACAGTTGTTGTCCCAGTCAGCGCTCATGTCCCAGTCAGCTGCCACGTCGCACACTCACACAAAAAAAAACACGGACCCCACAGGGGCCCACTCGGGCCACCGAAAAACGGCACGGGTCCCCGGAGGGGCCCACGCGGGCCACCAAAAAAACGACACGGGGCCCCGCAGGGAGCCCACCCGGGCCACAAAAAAAATGACACGAGGCCCCGTACGGGCCCACGCAGGCGTGCCAACGGCACGAGCCACCCGCTAGTCTCTTTACAAAACAGGAGGGTCTTTATCCAGGGGATAAAGGCAACCCTTGGATCTTGAATTGAGGGCTGAGATTTATTCTCCTTAAACACATAAAACATGTCTTACATTCAACGGATGAGATCATTCCACATTTCAATCTAAGGGTTGTGAATGAAGTAACACACCAATTCTTATACATTATCGTTACACATGAAAAATACCAAGCATAGTCATGTTTACACATGTTATCGTCTCTTCATTTCACGCAG
>NMUG010000984.1:0-19401 GCA_002855965.1 Monotropa hypopitys
ATGGCCCCTTATTGTTGTTGGAATGGTTTATGCATTTCTTTTAATTTCAAAAAAAAAATATGGCTTGAAAATCCGGGGCGTGACAGCGGGTGCGTTGGTAACTCCGAATGGCATAACTGAAAATTCGTAGTGACCATATCTCGTGCGAAAAGCAGTCTTCTCAACGTCCTCTGCCTTGACCTTAAGCTGATGATAGCCGGAATGAAGATCGATTTTTTAAAATACTTGGGCTCCTTGAAGTTGGTCAAACAAGTCGTCGATTCGTGGCAACGGGTATTTGTTCTTGATGGTGACCTTGTTCAGCTCTCGGTAGTCGATGCATAGACGCATAGTTCCATCCTTCTTTTTCACGAATAAGATTGGTGCTCCCCATGGTGATGAACTAGGCCGGATGAATTTCTTGTCTACCAAGTCTTGCAGTTGCGCCTTCAATTCTTTTAGCTCTGCTGGTGCCATTCTATAGGGTGCCTTCGAGATTGGTTGAGCTCCGGGCATAATATCGATAGAGAAATCGATTTCTCGATCAATGAGCATTTCTGGCAGTTCTTCTGGAAATACGTTGGGAAAATCTTGAACAGTAGGGATGTTGTTTACCGCGGGTTGATTTGCTGGAGTCGCAGAGATACTACACAAGTATCCATGACAACCTTTCTGCAAGAGTTGTCGAGCTTTTGATACGGAAATAAAACAAGATGGCGAGGAGATCTTCTCTCCTTGGAGTTTGGACGCTTCTCCTCTTGATGCTTCAAAGGTGATGAGTTTCACCGCGCAATCGATTTTTGCCTTGGACTTGGATAACCAGTCCATGCCGATTATTGCATCGAAATGGGCCATGGTTAAGGGTATTAAATCTATGAGTGCTATCACTCCTCCGATATGAGCTTCACGGTTTCGAAAAATTGTTGAGCATAGAACTCCTTTACTCATTGGCTAGGACACCAATAGGTCGAATTCTAATGGTTCGGGTTCCTTTAAAATTTTACTGGCATGGGAATTGGAAATAAACGAATGTGTGGATCCGGAGTCGAATAATGCATAAGTAGGGAGATTGTAGATATAGATTCTACATGCCACGATTCCTTCGTCGTTTCTTGGATCTCCAGGGACTAGTGCGAAAGCTCTTCCCTGCCTCTAGTTTCGGGTTCCCTGGTTGTCGGTGTTGGCTCTTTGTCCTCCAACGTGCACAGTGTTTGCTCCGGTGGCTACGTCCGGACAGTTGCTCTTGAAGTGGCCCTCTTTGCCGCATTTGAAGCATTTGGATGGTCCTTTGGCCCAGCATTCCCCTCCGTGATTTTCCCACATTTGGGGCAAGGCGGTCTTGGTCCTCCTGAGTGTGGCCTCGGGTTCTGTGGTTTGTTTCTCCCAAAATTGCCTCTTTTGAAGTGATTGGGTCCTCCTTGAGTCCGTCTTCTCTTCCGCTCATTGAAGCGCCTTGTTTCATCTACGTCCTGCTCCACCAGGATGGCTCTGTCCAAGACTCCGGCATATGTCGGTAGTTGAAAAGGGCGGACGATCTTCCGGATTCGTGCCTGAGTCCTTCTTCAAACTTTCGGGCCTTCATTTCATCGCTAACTACCAGGTATGGTGCGTAGACTACGAGGTTAGTGAACTTTGCTTCGTAGTCTGCTACTGTCATAGCTACTCGTTGCTTCAGGTTTTCGAACTCCAAACGTTTTGCGTTCTGCATTGCACGGGGCATGAATTTTTCTCGAAAAATCTCAAAAAATCGTACCCAAGTCATGTCGGGTTCAGCGATTCTCTTCAGGTTTCACCAGCGGTTTGCTTCTCCTACGAGAAGGTATGCTCCGATATCGACTTTCTGCAAATCCGAACATCGAAGAAGTCGGAAGTTCTTTTCTATCTCGGCAATCCACTCGTTTGCTTTGATCGGATCCATGCCTCTAGAGAAGGTTGGAGGTTTGAGTTTGAGGAACTCTTTTACAGCTGCTACATTGTTGGCTTACTGGGCAGGGTTGGCCGCTTCATCTTCTCGTGGTTCGTTCGTGGGTTGCTGCCGTATTTGCTCGATGGTTTCTTGTTGTGCCTGTACGATTCCTGCTAGCGTTCGTATCATATCTCGAAGCTCGGTGATTTGATGATTCCCCTGACCGTTGGTGCGGGTGTTAACCATTCTGACATAAAGCTTCTAGTTAGAGATAAGAAATAAAAATCTTCCTTACTGATCATAAGATAATAGATGCCCTTAAAATAGGAAAACATAAGCATGACTTAGACATATGATAAAAGATGATATGAAGCTAATGCAACTAGTCATCTAGGTCACTCGGCCACTCGTAGGGCGGATAGACACATTCCTCGCGATCTATGTCGATATCTTTTTCTTCATTTTCGCTTGGATCCTCCTCTTATTCTTCGTCGGGGTCTCCTCCTTGGTCGAGGTCTCATCCTTGCTCGTGCCATTCCACAGGTTCTTCTTCCATAGCTTCCTCCGGTTGATCTTCATCATTGTGGCCGTGTAGAATGCGATGTCTTTCTCCCTCCATCAGGTGTTCGAATTCCCAATTTTCAATGGATGTCATGGCCACCTTGCAAGCTCGTCCCAACAGTCGCAAATGGTAGTTGATCAAAGCTCCCACTTCTCCTTCTGCTCTATCCTCAAA
Source organism: Monotropa hypopitys (assembly GCA_002855965.1). Classification (NCBI taxonomy): domain Eukaryota; kingdom Viridiplantae; phylum Streptophyta; class Magnoliopsida; order Ericales; family Ericaceae; genus Monotropa; species Monotropa hypopitys. The sequence continues at coordinate 2,622 of NMUG010000984.1, forward strand.
ACCGACTGCCACTCGGGCTATGAGGTCTGATGTGATTGTCGTGGAATCAGCATGCGCTTGATCCTGGATGGCTTCGTCGATGACGAATATCTCTCCCTCTTCCTATTCGGGTGCTACAGGAGGTGGGGCTATGTCGTGGTCATTCTCTGAGTCACTGTCGGAGAAGTCATTGCTGGCGTAATCGCTGCCACTGCTAATAGACATAACTACAAAAATTCATAATAAAAGATATTTCTATACTCTAATGATCTCGAGGTTAGTACGTGTGTGCCTCGCTTTCCTTAGTTCTGGATTGTTTTCCGGAATTCATCAACTCGGGCTCTGATACCACTTCTGTCACGACCCATCCCATTATCGAGATGAATCCATGACCGGCCAACGAGCAAGCTCGCGAAGGCCTAAGATAAAAGAGTTGAAGAATCCAAACAACAATAACAGAGTGCGGAAGCGAACAAACAATCCAAAGTAGTGCATAGTTTTCATTAATTACTAGGTTACAACAAAGTAGGCCCGAGGGCCTATACATCAAAAGGAAAAGAAAATAGTAAGACAACTAAGCTGCTCCAAGTTACTCCTCAAGGTTACCTGAAAAAGTATTTTAGAAAACGCATAAGCCAAAGCTAGGGTGAATCAATATATAACATTTCACAAGTTTCATGGATTAACAGTACTAAAATCGTAGAACAGATCAATAATTGGCACGTTGTACTTCTCTTCTGTTTCTTTATGATAATATTTGCATTTAGTGTCATCCCCAGTGAACTCAAACCTGCCCCAGAGGCATCACCGGGAATCTTATACTTGCCCCAGTGGCATCACCGAGAATCTAACAGTTGCCCTAGTGGCATCACTCGTACCGAGCAGTATTTAGCGTCTTTGCGCTTGGGATCCTGTCCGTGGGCTTTTCATCATCATTTGCCTGAAGGCTTGCTTTAGCATTTTCCGTGCACCTGTTAATTCAATCTTTTACAACATGATGGTTGTGCCTTTTTGGCCGTTCAATCATGTTGTTCTGTTTCATCGCCATTTCAGTTATATATCCCTGTCGTCCGAAACGACCGTTTGATCCATGTAAAAAGAAAGAGTTGGTGCTCCATTCTATTTTTCATAAACAAGTCATAATAAGATGATTTTCATAAACATTCTTTTCAAAAGAAATGAGCACCTTTAAAAGAATACGAGTCAAATGGTATATAGAGATTCACCTAAGAGTGGAAGGGTTACTTGACTTGATTTGACCTGAATCTGCCAAAACATAAGATTTATTAATTTCTAGCCGACTGTCCAGCCGGACCGAGCTAATGGCCGAAGCTCAGCTTCTGGCCGAAGGCCTAAGTGGCCGAAGGTCTGGTCTCCCTACCAAACAGTGCTCAGACAAGAGTCCACTGATGGCTATCGAAGGGTTACAGGTCTGATGGGTGTTCTGTCGAAGGGTTTTCTGCCGAGGGGCCGAAGGGGCAGACAACTTGGTAGTGCAGGAAAATGTGCTTCGGTTGCTAAGACGGGTCGAAAAGACCTTTGAGGTGGTCGGTAAGTCTCAGGACTAATTGCCCGAACAGTTGGAGGTGTAGCCGAGCTCGAGAAGCTAAGGCTTCTAAATGACAGACTGTCCCTCTGCCGAGCTGCCGAAGGAACATGCAACCCTAGCAGTGCGGGACAAGGGGCTTCGGCACTAGGACTGGTCGAAATAATCGCTAAGGCATTCATGGGGTCTTAGGGCTAACGGCCCGAACTACTAGAGACATAGCCGAGCTTAAAAGCTAAGGCATAAAAAGGCGGACCGTCCTTTTGCCGAGCACTTGTGTTCCGGCAGTGCGGACGTCGGTAGTTGGTCCGGGAAGGGTCAGGTGTGTGCGGGGATGGTCTGAACAATTTATCCGAACTGGAAATGGCTCAGTCGGAGGTCAAAAGGATGACTGGTCTCATTATAGCCAAGTGCCGCGCACTTGGTGTTACTGCCGAACTGAATAAGGGTTCTGGGATACGTCGGCAGGAGTTAAAAGGAGGCTAATGGGCCGTCCTTCAGTACGGCTAAGTTCTTTAAAAGACTTGCCAAATAGAAAATGACAAGGTGAACCGAAGGGGTCAAGAGTTTACTTGAGAACTACTGGCCTGAATGGTTGCCGAGCTGAAGACTTGACCGAAGGCATGGTTCGGTTTGGACTGAGACTGCCGAAGGCTTCCTCTGCTCGGAGAGTGTTCGGCAAAGAGCTGGCCGGACACTAAGGGAAAACTTGACCAGCTGATTGGACAAGTAAGGACTTTGTGGTTCTGGCCGAACGGTGAAGTGTCAGAACAACTTCTAGAGAGAGAAACAGTGAGAACTTATGCTCGCGGAGAGTTTGGTGTGAAGATTTCGAAGGGTCTGGGGTCCTTATTTATAGGCTGGAGGGAAGGGTTGATTTGGCGCCAAAAAGGTTCTGGCCGACCGGTGGGCGGCGCCCACCTGATATTCTGGCAGTTGCAGCTTTTAGCCGCGCGCCATTTGTTCGGTTGTGGTGTCAGCCGACCGGCCGATATTCCCGACAATTTTACGGCGGGATTCCTGGGGGGTGACAGCTTTTGGCGGGAATCTCGAAATTTTAGCTTTTTCAGAGATTCTTTGTACTTTTGGTCGGGTTTTGTCTTTTCCTATTTGTCTGATCGGGCCAAAGGGTGAGATGGCCGAAGGGCTAGCCTTAAGCGCTTTGAGTTGCTCGGCAATATGACAGGGTGGCGGTTCGGCAAGCCGGCAGCATGGCAATTCGGCTGCCCGGGGTCCTGCTGCTCGGCAGTCCGACTGCTCGACAGTCCTTAGCTCAGCGCGACTTCTACTCGGGTCTCCTTGGGACTGGGCCGAAGGCCTCATGGCCGGGCCTTGCCTTTGCCGGTTCCTCAACCTTAGGGTTTTAAATCGAATTTTGAACTTAAGGATGGACAACTATGGAACGGGATTTTACATTAATAACATTCAAAAACTGTCGGTAATGATTTAAAAATTCCCGCTAATATTATTAACGACAGTAATAACAATGAAATATCAACTACGGATAATACCACCGCTGGTAATGGTCTAAAAATCGCCGATAATACTAAAAGCGACTATAATTTATAAACCGCCGGAGGTAGTTACCCTTTAATGACGGTAATAAAACCACCGGTAATAATCTTGGGGGAGATACAACTTTTAATGGGAGTATTAGAAAACCGTCGATAATAGTGGGTTTCAACAATGGTGCCATGCGACAGTCATGTGGCGCTTGCATGGCGGCCACGTGACGAGAAAATTTTGGAGCAAAAGTTTAACTCCCCAAGGTTCAAACCCGCAACCTTGAGCTCCTGTACATGCATACTTACCAACCGTGACACGGTGATTTTGTTTTCAAATACTCAATTAAATATCTTTATTATATTTAAATTTTAACATTTAATGACGGTTCTGGTGACCGAAAATCTGTCCGCCTCGATGAGTCGTCTGGGCCTATGTTAAAAATTCGTGAGGCTGATGGCTTTGGTTTTCTCCGTGAGATGCTTGAAGATGGGGTCCAGATTAGCCAGGTGGTCTGGTAGAGTGGATCCGGATGCCCTAGATTGAGGTCTGGTTACTACAATATCCCATCAATTTTTCCAACATGTTGGGAAAGATTGAATGAAGGTGTCGGATGCTTCCTGTCCTCCATGTTGCTGATTTGCACTGGATGACCAGAAGCCTGTGTGACGGAGGGGGGAGCAAGAATTTGGAGCGTCGTTGTGACGCGCTGTGCTTGGCGCATTTGCTGACAACAATGATTACCCTGTAACTGCCATTTGATTACAGGACACGTGTCCTTTTCTGATTGGCGAAAGGTGTTTGGCATGTGCGGACCTGTCGCTGATTGGCTCGAGCTACCGCCACGGGGATCGTGCACGGCAGCTGTCTAGCTCCCTCCCCCTTGGTATAAATAATTGGGAGGGGGAAGGCTCAGACTTGCTTTGCAATTTCTATCTCCGACGTCTAACCTTCACAGAGCTTCTCACAGTCTCCGGCAAACAACTGATCCGATCTGTCTTTGAGTCTCCGGCATCTTCAAAGGATTTCCAGATACTATTTTTGGACCCTTTTAAGTTCTGCATTTTCTTTTGTCCATTTCGGTTGGACTTCTGCCGAATCAGTGTGAGATTTGTCTGGCCCGTCTTCCTGTTCTGCCGGACCATTGCCCTCCACTGGTGAGTTAGATTCGCATTGACAGAGGGCACGGAGAGTCGACGCAAGCCTCTAATTTTGGGAATCTATCTCCCTCTAACTTCCATTTCTAGTTATATCTTGTAGAACATGGGCGCATGATGACGAGCTCCAACATCACATGATCGAGCTCTGGATCAGAGAGTTGTTCAAGGTCCGACTCCAGTTCGCGCTCTAGCTATGGATCCAGTTCTAGCAGGTCTTTGGCCAGCTCAGTTCCGATAGGCCACCCATTATCGCCCGATCCCGTCAATGTTGCATATCCATTTCAAATTGCCGTCGAAGTTAGTGCAGAGGGCAGTGTGGACCATGCAGGGCCGTCCAATAGACCCGTCGGACATGATTGGCCTTGTCCTTACCTCTCTTACATTTTCGGTGAGCCTTGACTAGACGAATCATTCAGACTTATGTACATCATTCCCTCAGATGTGGTTGTCGCTCTATTGGGTGAGTCTGCTAAAGCCATGTTCTCCTCTGATCATGTGATCGCCCCCTTGATGGCGATCACAAAATGGGGGGCTCTCATTCCCCGTAGATGGCTTCGTTCGTGACCTCCTTTGCTCGTATGGGGTGACCCCTTATCAGTTATCGGTCAACTCCTATAGAATAATAGGTTGCATCTATGAATTGTGTCGGACGAAGGCCTTCGACTTCACACCCTCAGACATTCTCTCTCTTTTTACTCTGTCCCACAAAAATGGTCCGTATGGTATTTTTTGAGCATCCGGGCCGACATTGGTGACCTCTTCTCCCGACTGCCGTACTCTAAGAAGTGGGCCAACATTTACGTCGTGGTGTCCGACAACTTTAATTCTCTGACGGATAACTTGGTGCCTTTGCCGACTGACATTGGTTCTCCCAGTAAGACTCCTTAATTTCATTGCATAAGTCATTTTATTTTGCTGGCTTGTCTATGTTAAAGTTTTTCTTTCTTTTATAGCTCTCTCCAATGTTACCCTCTAGTTAAAAAGGGGGGAGGGGCTTTGGCACAAAATGTCAAGGCTTTCCTAGCACTGTTTGAGCAAGACACTCCGAAGTTACTCGATTACAAACTGACATACTTCTCATTTTTGGAGGACAATAGGAAGAGGGAACGCCGACCCAGATAATACTTTTGCGACTTCTTGTTGAAGTCGACGAAGTAGCAGCCGAAGACATCCTCGAAGCTCAGTCGATCTGCTCGGCGGAGGGTCTCGTTCAGCTTTGTCACTCCCAACAGGATGCGGAATGTGTTCACCATCACTTGAGACGGTGTGATGCCAAGCTCGCCGAAGAAGCGAGTCAGCCACGGGTAAAGAGGGAATCTGACCCCCCTCCATGACGGCCACAACAGGGATGTGCACATAATCCGGTCCCAGTTCTGTATCGCCGACGGGATCCAGTACGATATTCACGTCGGCAGGGATGTCCCATTCTTCCCTGAACTCTCGAAGATCGTTTGGCGAATCCAGCATTTGCCTGAACTTCTCGGACCTTCTCTTTAGCGCCATTGATTGTATCTGAAAAGAACACAAACAGTAGGGCACTGTTAGTCGGTCCGGCATCAACCTGTGCAGTTAAGCACAAGGAGACCATTGGCTTGGCCTTCAACCAACAGCCAAGGCCAGTTCGGTTTGGCCAAGAACAGGTTGAGTGTTCATCTTCAATCTTGAAGCCCAAAAACTTGCAGATAGCTTCCAGGCCACAAAAAATGGCGAGGAAGATGAACCCCAACGAAAAAATGTCGCAAAAACGACAGGAAAACCGAAAACAAAGCAAATGATCAAAGAAAGATGGGATTGGTGGTCACCTGAAAGTCAGTCGGTGGCTGAGAAGCTCAAGAATGCTCGCCGGAATCTCGGTAACACGGTGGCCAGAAATCGCCTGAAGCACTCGCCGGAAATCGCCTGGGACTGAAGAGAGGGATGAAAATGGTAGGATTTGAAAACCCTAAAAACGCCTTATATAGGGGATGCCTGGGAATTCAAAAAAGAGTGACCGGCCGAACTGCCTTAGCCGGTCACCACGCGTCTCTCATCATTGCCTTGCCTCGAGAATTGTGCCGGCACAGCTAAACTGACAACGTATGATCACGCTGTCCCATCTGCCGCAGAGCCGACCAATCACAACGAGACACGTGGATTGCCCAACTGCCGTTTCAGACGCACGCCAGCCAACGAAGCGACATCTGTCGATGCGACGTCTTGGCAGATGCGCCAGCTGCGCAGGAAGCGGCATGTATGCAAATTCAAATTGACGGTTCGATAAAGCTATCAAGGGTCTAAGTTTCGGGACAATCCAGTGGTCCGGCGCTCCTCCTCTTCGGCACCTGTACAACCCATCGACACCAAGTCAACCCCGCTTTAGCCAAAATGCCTGGCCAAAGGGGTTGATGGGCTAATGTTGGGGGCCGAACTAAAGAGAGGACGGAGCCACGACCTATTTCGGGAGGACTACAACACAGGCCAGCTATCAGGGGGCGAACAAGGCAGAGCCGGCATCAGGACCTCCATGGGGCTCTCTCCAGCCGAGGAGACTCGTAGCCCAAGAGTGGTGCCTAGCCGAGGCAACAGCTAACCAAGGTCATGCGACTGAGAAAAGGCAAGGGCCGACAGCGGGAGCTCCCTCGGGATCACCTCTGTGCAGAAAGTTCACTGCCCAGGGATAGCCCCTATCAATAGTCAGTTGCACCGAAGCATGTCGCTTCGGCCGAACAGGACAAATACATTGTTTGCAGTAAAGATTCCCTCGGAGACAGCATTCCGGGTTTTGCGCACATGGCAGACACGCCTGACATAGAATCAACTCTTTTGTGATTCCCGCCGCATGCCAGACATGCTTTATCAGCTTTTCTGCCGCCCAATGTTGTCAGGCGGCGCCACTTGACAATGTCAGAGCCGACCTGTCGGTCGGATGTTCAGGCATGCACAGGAGACAGGCGCGCTGCCCCATGGCACAGTACATCAGTGCACCCGCGCCGAAGCGCATGTCTCTCACTCTCCGATGGTCCTATAAATAGAAAAAGCATTCATTGCAGAGGTACACCTTCTCTCTCTAGCCTAAGCTCTGTCCATTTGCTTTCTTACTCTAAAACCTTGCTGACTTTGCCATCGGAGGGTCTACCGGTGACATCCGCCAGTAGCCTAACGTTTCCTTGTTTTACAGCCAGGGCCACAACCTCTCTTACGCCGCTAGCATCCGGAGACCACCGCAGGAAAGGCTTACCCCCCAACACCTTCATACTAAAACTAGATGAAAGGATATCCTTTGTACATTGAATGCTTTCTTGATCAGTTCCAAAGATAAGCATGTCATCTACATACAAACAAATGATTACACCTTTATTTCCAATAAATTTACTATACACACATTTATCTACTTGGTGTATCCTAAATCCATTTGATACAATAACTTTATCAAACTTTTCATGCCATTGTTTGGGTGCTTGATTAATCCCATAAAGAGATTTGACAAGCTTGCAAACTTTATGTTCTTGACCTTTCACAACAAATCCTTCCGGTTGCTCCATATAAATCTCTTCATCCAACTCACCATTTAAAAAGCAGTCTTAACATCCATTTGGTGAATTTCGAGTTTATAAATAGAGTCTAAAGCAATTAACACTCTAATTGTAGTTATTCTTTCTACCGGTGCATAGGTATCAAAGTAATCAATACCTTCCTTTTGTGTGAAACCTTTTGCAACTAGTCGTGCCTTGAATAGAACCATCAACTTTCATTTTCCTTTTGAAAATCCATTTGCAACTAATAGATTTGGAACCCAGAGGCAAATCAACAAGAACCCAGGTATTATTTCCAATAATAGAATCCATTTCATCTTGGATTATTTCTTTCCAAAATCTATAATCTTGTGATTTCATAGCCTCCCGTAGGTCAGAGGATCTGATTCTACGTGATATAAAAACATAGTATGGTTACATATAGTCTTTCTAGTTCCTTCAACTAAGTAAACTATAAAGTCGGGACCAAAAGACTTAGCAATGCGAGCTCTTTTACTTCGTCTAAGTTTGACCTGCTCCATAAGATTTTCTTCTATGTTAGATTCTAAAGAGACTGGCTCTTTATCTTCATTAGACACCCTAGGAATAGATGCGAAACTATTTTTATAAAACACTGCATCTCGTGATTCAATAACAGTATTAACTCCTATTGAATCATTTGGTTCACAAACAAAAAACCTATATGCTTTACTGTGTAAAGCATAACCAAGAAATATGCATTCTATTCCTTTTCCCCTAATTTCTCTCTTTTAGGTTCCTGCAATTTAACAATTGCTCTACAGCCCCAAGTTCTAAAATAACTCAGATTAGGTTTCTTTCTTTTCCATAACTCATGGAGTTATATTAGATTTTTTGAATGGAATCCTATTCAAAATATAAGCAGCGGTAAGTATGGCTTCGCCCTACAGACCACTACCTAAACCTGAATTACTAAGCATAGCATTTACCATTTCTGTTAAAGTCTGATTTTTCCTTTCAGCCACTCCATTTTGTTGTGGAGTATACGGTGCAGTCTTTTCATGAATGATCCCAACATTTTCACAATAATCCGAGTAATGGTATTCACCGCCCATATCAGATCTTAAACGTTTTATTGATGTTCCACATTGGTTTTCAACTTCAGTTTTGAAAATTATAAATTTTTCAAGAACTTTATCTTTTGAATGTAGTAGATACACATGACAATATTTAGAGTAATCATCTATGAATGTCACAAAATATTTTTTACCTCCTCTAGTAGGAGTGCTATGCATACCGCATACATCACTATGAACAAGTTCTAATAAAGATGACATTCTAGTAACTTTAGAAAATGATAATCTAGTTATCTTTGTAAGTGTACATACTTTATATTTTCCAACCAAATCATTATAATAATTAGGAATCAGATTTAATTTAACCATATCATACATTTTTGTAGTATTAACATGTCCCAAACGATTATTCCATAATGAAAGAGAGTCAATCAAGTAAGCAGAACTAGCAACTGTATTATTGATGTTAAGTTTGAACATACCATCATACAAATAACCTTTCCCAATAAAAGTACCATTCTTAGACAAAACAAATTTACCAGACTCAAAAACTAACTTGAAGCCATGCTTATTAAGCAGACTCCCAGATACCAGGTTTTTCCTAACTCCTGGTACATAGTAAACACCAGTAAGTGTAAGAATGTTGCCAGATGTGAACTCCAGATCCACTTTTCATTTGCCCTTGATAACAGCAGTCGATGCATTTCCCATGTACAAAACCATACCCTCTTCAACTGGTTCATAATCAGTGAAGGCCTTCTTGTTATTGCACACATGCTTCGTAGCCCCTGAATCTATCCACCAATTTCCGGCATCCTCGATAATATTAATATCATATATGACAGCCATAAAGTTACACTTTGTCTTTGATCCCGATGTCTTTGATTTCTTCCTTTTGGACTTGCAATCCTTTTTGAAATGCCCTGGTTCACCGCAACGCCAACATTCAACCTTTGGCTTTTTCCCTTTCGGGTTATATCCCCGCTCGTTGTTTTTACCGAATTTCCACTTCTGTTTACCCTTGCTTTTGGACCCTTGCCCTTCCTCAACCATGTGAACCTTGGAGTTATTAGCCCTATGTTCTTTCTTTTCTTGACGCTTTGACTCTTCCTCCACCCGAAGATGGATAGCCAATTGTTCCAGCATAAGTTCTTCAGTTTTATGCTTAAAACTTTTCTTGAAGTCTTTCTAGGAAAGAGGGAGTTTATCAATCACAGATGACACTATGATTGATTCATCAATGTTCATATTTTTATCTTGAATTGATTAAGAATGTGTTGGAGTTCATGCGATTGATCAACCACGGATTTGTTATCTATCATTTTGTAATGCATAAATTGATTAACCAGAAACTTTTTACTTGTTGCATCTTCTATTAGATATCGTTCTTCCAAAGAACCCCACATCTCCTTTGCAGTCTCTATATTTGAATTTAAATCGAACAGTGTGTCCAAGAGTGAGTTCAGAATATGGCCTTTGTATATGTAATCGTTATTCTCAAACTTCATTCTGATACGGGTCTCTTCCAGCATTTTATCTTCTTTGTAGTTAGGGTAGGGAGTGGTGAGAACATACACCACATTAAGAGTAGTGAGCATGAAGTGCAATTTCTTTTGCCAACGCTTGATGTTACCACCATCAAACTTGTCCAACTTCACAAAATCTTGTGTCAACTGTCGCAGAGACTTAGACGTCATGATACCAGATAACACTGTTTTTCGATTGTTGGTGCAAAATAGTGAAAGATAGAATATGACAGTGATAAAGGAAATGCTTTGAGGCACGCTAAAGTATCGCTTTCCGAAAAACAGTGTTCATCCCCACCAGTAAGTGTGCACCGGGTTACAACAAACCTGTTTCGAGGATACAATAAAGCAGTATTCTGCCTGCGTCTGCACAGACGAAGGACAGACTGAAAACAGAATCAAAGAGTTGATAAAAACCGAGTAACTGTAAACCTGTTTCTACAGACAAACGGATTAATAGTTGACAAAGAGAAATAGATAGATAGAGTTGTATTTTCCATTGTGTTAAATTAGTGGACAAGAGTAGTTTAAATAGAGATATTAGTGACTTTTGGGAAAGAAAACGTCTATTTGAAAAAGATGCCTTTTGGAATGGGATGTCCCTTGGAAGATGCCTTTTGGAAAAGTATACACCTCTTTAAAAAGACACACCTCTTTCACGAAACAATGCACCACTTCGACGTATCTTTTTGAAAGTATACATCGTTTTGAGAGACATGTCTTTTGGAATGAGTTGCACCCATTTGAAAAGACATATTCCATGAAAAGACATAACTCCTCAAAAATTGGTTACTTTCATATCCATTCAAAGTCATTTGTTTTGATAAATCTCAACAAATTTTGACAAAGATTAGACATGTACATAATCTACCCTCCCAAACCTATATGTATAGGAGCTAAATTCGTACTTTTATCTTAGCAGACAACAATATCAAATTCTTTTCATTATATTTACATTATTTTTGTCCTTGTGTTATTTTCCTTCTTTTTTTTAATCTATTCCACGGGTGTTTAGGGATGCAGCTTCTTAGATGTTATCCCGGTTAGATTTTGATAACCATCGAAGTAAATATGTAGCAGCTTATATTGTTTACCACTGTATTGTTCTGTTCGAAGTATCCGTACATAATAATATTTTTTCCTGTATTTTTCCTGTTTAACACCTTGTGGTGCATAACAAGTTGGAGTTTAGTATTTTCTAAAGTACACCACCCCCGGGTTATGCTCATGCACTATCTCAAGTTTGCAAACTCAATCGTGCCTTGTATGATCTCAAACAAGCTCCCCGTGTATGGTATACCAAATTTAGCTTTACTATTGGCCAGTCTGTATTCACTTTCAGTTCTTATGATTCAGCTCTCTTTATTTGATCTAATGAACATGGGACTATTCTTCTCCTATTATATGTTCATGACATGATCATAATTGAAGATGATATCTCTGGAATTTCAGCTCTTAAACAATATCTCAGTCAACAGTTTGAGATGAAAGACTTAGGTACTCTTGGCTATTTCTTGGGGCTTGAAGTTCTCTCTGATTCATCTGGTTACTATCTTTCTCAAGCAAAATATGTTACTAATCTCTTAGCTCGGGTTGGCCTCACTAATAGTAAGACTGTTTCAACTCCTCTTGAAACAAATGCTCGACTTACTCCGTTGGATGGTACATTACTTACTGATGCTACTCTATATCGTCAGTTAGTTGGTAGCTTGATCTATCTTACTAAAGTGGTGGGTTTGCTTTCCTGCCCTGTGAGAGTGATCGTCGGTCCAAACGGATGGACTTCCAACCTAGCTGCACAAGAACAAACGTTAGGCTACCGATCAGAGTCGCCGGTGAACCCTCCGATGATAAAGTTAGGTGAGGATTGTAGAGATAGAAAATCAAATTGACAGAGTTTCGGGTAGCAAGAGTTGTGTACCTCTCTCCAACCCCAAGGCTTGTATTTATAGGGCAACGGCGTGTCGCCACTACGCGCTTTGGCGCACGTGTTGTCGGGTCAATTCGCCTCGTGCAGAGCATCTGACCGAATATGTAGGCGCGTGGCAGACAACCTCGCCGCCCAAGTGCACCGGGACCCGATAAAGCTGCCATGTCGGCCTGCACGCTCTAATATTGTACGCGGAGATCCCGGAACACGGTCTTCGAGGAGGATTCGGCTATGGACAAGGACCATGCATGTCATACTGAAAAGGTTGCTATCCCCGAGACATTACCGAAGCCCCAGGGTCTTGGGCCGACGGGAGCATCATGGAACTCAACGGTCGGCCTGACCCCCGAGTGTTCGCTGGAGCTTTCCTTACTGTGCCAAAGCCGGGCCGACGTAAGGCTCATCTGGTCGGTCAATCATTGTTATTTTTCCTCAGTTCCTACACTTAATGTCACTCGGCTTGATATTGCTTATGTTGTTCATCTAGTCAGTCAGTTTATGATAACTCCTCGTACTACTCACTATTCCACTGTGCTTCGGATTCTCTGGTATATCAAAGACACTTTATTTCATGGTCTTCATTACTCTGTTGATTCTTCTATTTCTTTAAGTGGTTATTCAGATGCTGATTGGGCGAGTGATCCCAACGATCATCGTTCAACTACTGGCTTTTGTATATTCCTCGGTGATTCTCTTATCTCTTGTCAAAGCAAGAAGCAAACCATCACAGCCCACTCTAGTACAGAACCAACCGTCACTTGAATACACAGGGGACACGTGGCCTCTCGTCGTTGGTCGGCGCCGTAACTGACGCGACGCTTCACACGAGCCGCGCAACTCCCAAGGTGTCGGTCCACTACCCTCTGTCTTCCCTCCCCTATAAATACTGGACTCCGGGAGGGAAGGAGGGTTTTCTATCTGTGTTCTCTATTTGCCCTTGCATCGATTCAGCCAGTAGCCCGTCGCCCTTTGCATCTTTGAGGTCCAAATCTCTTCAATCTTTACAGGTGAACATCGCAATCCCTTGTATTTGTTTTACATCGTTTCGCTTTTTCATTTGGATTTCTGTTTGGACGATTTTTGAATCGGATTAGAGACTCGCAGTGGCTACTCGGTGGTGCACTGGTAGCACCGCCGCGTACCACAGCTTTCATCCACCTTCGTGATGTTCCATCGCCTTATGGACCGTCCCCTAGGCTGGGTGCCCAAGTCCCTTCTGTTTTTCAAACTCTGCCGACGGATCCGATATTTCCAACGCAACTGATGGGATTTCTTGACTCTTTCTCAGATGGATCCCAAGCGTTCGAGCAAATTTCGGATCCGTCTGGCCTCCGGTGCCGCGGTCAAGGTCTTCTGAGAGTAGTATGCCATTATTGCCGACATGCGGATTTCCTTGGCCACACAAGACAAACTAGAGCCCGTTCCGGCGCATATCCATATCCTTATTTTGGACGTCATAGAAGGAGGGGTCAGATTCCCCCTGCATCCCCTTCTATGCCGATTCTTCTTCGAGATGGAGCTGACACCGTCACAGGTGATGGTCAACACTTTTCGCATCCTGATGGGGGTGATTAAACTGAACGAGAGGCTGAGTGAACCTCTCACATTCGAGGATATCGTTGGCCAATACTACATTGGCTTTAATAAGACGTCGGAGAAGTACTACTTGGGCCGATGGCCTAGGCTTGAAAAAATTATTCTTGGCCTGCCAGATTCGGACAAATACGCCGGCGATTATATGGTGGTGTCCGGCAACTTTGAGCCGTCGGACAATAAATATCCCATCCCTCGTGCCGTCGGTGATTTGGGTAAGCCGAGCAAATTCTAATTTGAATCTCAATTACCTTCCGCTGATGTATTTGCTTGTGCAGATTCGTCCAAGGTGACGTCGTTGAAGCTAGAGGAAGATCTAGATAGAGTCAAAAAGGCATTGGCGTTTCCTGCTGACAGACGCTACGCTTCGGCGCTCTTGGATTATATTCTTTCGTACACCCACACCCTCGACTCTCGAGCGCACGGTGAGGCCTCTTCTACCGAGACAAGCCAGCTGTCAGAGGTACAAGAGCCAGAAATGTCGAAGTACGGTCGTAAACCCATTAACCTTGCTGACAAAAAGAAGGGCCATGTCACGGTGCTGAAGTCGTCGAGACAGGTCCAGCAGAAGGTTGAAGCCGCTGCTAAGGCGATAGTGACTGGGATAGAGCTGTCGATGGGGCCCACGGAACCCCAAACATCTTCGGCGACGGCAGTGACACAGGTGGAAGCGGCGTCCAAGGCTGCATCGGCCGACCGGAAGAGGAAAGTCGTAGAGGACCCTGCTCCTACTACTTCTACTGAGCCCGAAGCTCCGGCCGAACCGTGGGTCCCTGACCTCGTTTTTGATGGTGTTCGGCCCACCTCTCATGATAGCGTGACAGAGTCCGCCGACGTGATGTTGGCGTTGATGCAGGCCTTCTCCCTGCCGAAAGATATCGCGGCCCTACCGAACATCCTAAGGGCCTGTTTCAGGAGCCTGGCTATGTACCAGGGTCAGGTATGGATTTTTTTTGCTATTTAGTGAGCTACCAATGATTCACGCGTCGGTCTGCTCTTTTCAGGTGATGACCCACATGGTCGGCTTGGAGAAAAGACTCTCCCGTTGCCTCCAGTCTTACTCCCTCAGCAGGAACAACTGCAATGAGGCGATCGCGAAGCTCACGTCGGCTCACGAGCATATCGCCTCGTTGGACGGTCGCTTGAAGGACGCCGGTATTATGCTGGCCGGGAAAGCTGAAGAGATTGTATTACCCATACCGTTATAATAATAATATTAATAAAATAATAAATAAATAAATAATATTTTGGGATGAAAATAATTTATGTAGATATATATATATATAAATAAATAAATAATATGATGAATTTTTGGGAATTTTAAGGATTTTTGGTGAATTTTTAACATATAAACAAGAATAAATCATAAAATATGAAAAGTGGGGCAAAAGTGAAATACTTTGAAGATACAAGGTAAGATGATGTAGTTGTGGGGAGGAGAAACCATGGGAGCCGAAAATGCTCATGTGGGAGTTAGAACAATGTATAAAACACTACATTATTTGTGAATAATTGCAAGGGAGTTACAAAATAAGAAAATTTAATTGTAAAAATAAAACAATATGACTGTTGGGATATTATTTGGCTGTTATGAATTGCCAAAGGTTTGTAACAGCCATATCATTACAATGATTATGTATAACCTTGAATGGATTTAATTATCTACCTAAATCCTATAAAAATAACTTAAGGACTCTAAAGACATACAAAAAAATCAGTATACAACTATACAAACACGAAATTTACTCCGCAAAAGCAATCTCTGGATTGAATTCGGGAAGAACGCGAAGAACACGAAGAACGACCCTCGCAAAACTCGATCCGTCAAACGAAGGTATGTCTATAAAATCTAACTCCATAACATTGTTCTACGATCTAAGTATATCATATATAAATTATTTCTAATTTTTTAGAGTTCAAATAAGAGGTTTCGAGGCCCTAGGAGAAGTTGAAAATCGAGTAGAAGTTGAAATCGCCTCTGTCTGCAACTGCTGTTGCAGACCGGTATACCGGCTGCGTACCGGTTCCCTACCGGTGGGCCAGAAACTGATTTAAACTCTATTTTTGGTTCATGAATTTTACAACATGATGGTATATAAGTTGTTAAACAATTGTTGAAAACATATATTAGAAATCAATCTTGAAAATCTGGTGAAACCTGGACAAATCTGGAAATTTTTCTCTAACCGGTACACCGGGCAGTATACCGGTTGTGTACCGGCCCCATACCGATCCTCTAAAAACCAACAGAATCACATAGTTTTTATTCTGAAAACTTATGAACATGTAGTTTGAAGATTTCTAATAATATTTTATGAAGAGAATTTCAAAATATAAGACCATTAAGATAGTTTAAATGATTTAGAAAGAAATTGAGAATTTTTGTAAAAACTGCGAAGATTTGGCTTAACCGGCATGCCGGGTAGTACACCGGTCTCGTACCGGTCTCGTACCGGTTTGGCAGAAAGTGTTGGAAATTATAATTTTGGTTAGTGGTTGTTATAAAATTTTAATATTCTGAAATTATAAGAAATTATAGTGATAAAATGGGGTATGGAAATTGTAATATAAATATATGAGTCCATATTAATTTAGTACAAATCCTTATATCACTTTTAAATATATCACATGAGATATACCGGAGTCATCCAAGAGGATTCCTTAGCGTACACACTCTGGAGATCGCAATACATTTTGAGTGTGTATATTTCTGTCTTATATAGTAGATTATGAATTACACATGTGGTAAATATACTATGCGGTGGATTGAGTAATAATTGACGATAATAACAACTTGCTTCTATGATATGGTTGTTACACACTTGCGTTATTACATGCCTGCCTAGATGAAGATGATAGTTATGTTATACTCAAATGATTGTTGTTACATGCCTACTTAAAAGATGATGAAAATTATGACGAATAACGTTCACACGCTTTGTTGTTACATGTTGATTTAAAATAACATTCATACGCTTTGTTGTTATATGTTGACTA
>NMUG010000985.1:0-19398 GCA_002855965.1 Monotropa hypopitys
GGTCTAGAATCTATTGGGGCTGAGTTCCTTAAATAAGCATAAATGTCGCAACTATAGTTGCGACATTGTGGCTTCCTCCTCTAGCAAGCTGCCACGTGTCCCAGGCGGTGGATGGGATATTTTAGGAAGCTTCCAAAAGGGTTAGGGCTTGTTTGGCTTGGAAAAATGAATTAAAAATAAATAAAAATACATTTAAAATGCAGAAAATATCCTAGAGTTCTAATCTTGGTACGAAACTCTCGTTTGCGCTTGGCCGGCCCCTCGGAGAACTCTGACTTTCACATTTTAAATTAGATATTCCCGATCGCTGTGTTGGATCGCGAATATAGAAAATATCTCGGGCTCGTTTCGGATGCTTCCCGGAGAAACTCTGAAATGCGGCTCTGTTGCCAAGGAAAGTACGGGCTGCACCTTGTGGATTACTCGGCTTCTGGAAAATCTGTTCCACTAGGAATGTCAGACTTTGAAGATAAGATCCGTGCAAAATTCGTTCATTGATTTCCGAGGCCGTTGGTCGGCTGCATGGAGAACCGAACGGATTGTCGTCTACCTTGAATTAAATTCCGAATATGGATCGGACGGATTTAATTTTCGTACTGTCTTCTTCGTGATTTAAATGTCTTCGACTTTCTATTCGGAAATAAAAATTCGGATGCTCGTGGGAGATTCTGCTCGATCCCGGGATTTCTGGGCAATCGGGTGCCGATTGTTAACTGTAAAGTGAGAAGCGGTAGGTGTACCTTCTGGACTGCTCGGCTCCTGAAAAATCTGTTCCACTAGGAATGTCAGACTTTGAAGATAAGGTCCGTACTAAATCCGTTGCCAATTTCCGAGGTTGCGGTCAGTCGCGCGAAAAACCGATCGGACAGGAGTTTATCTGTAATTAAATCCCGGATCTGAACCGGGTGAATTTAATTTTTCTAACTGCTTCCTGATAACTGTCATGCTGCCAATAGTCCGCCGGACAATAAAATTCTGATTGCGGACGCAGAATTTTTCTCGCTTTCGGACGTTTTGCCTTTTTCGGATGCGGTTTCAGTGCCGTCCGTCGAAAATTTTTGGATCGGTGCGTCGACTTTAAATTCTGAGACAGGTAAGTATTCTTTAACACTTCATCGCTGCTCGTTCACTGTTGCTGTATTCCTCGGGTGCCGTCGGTGCTGTTCACGGTGACTCTGAACATTCCGGATGTGCATTCGGATACTGAAAGAGACGGTTTGGCTGTTTTCCGTATTTGTAGAGGGTGTGTCAAAATTTGGGTATCAACAAGGTCCGCGACCGGTACATGGTATTTGATCGACCGGTCGCCGGATTATAGAGAGCTGTCTGGAGAGCCGAAAGTTAAATGAAGGGCTTTTGTGACTTTTTAAGTGGAGGGAGTATATATGTGATGTGCGGCACGATTTTGGGGCATTTTGCATTCTTCCTCACAAACCTAGATCCCCTTCTCTCTCTCTCTCTCTCTAAGACTCTATTGGATCCCAAGCTTCTAGCTTGGATACGAAGGCCTTCCGGGCTCCGAATCAAGTTTCGCGAAGGAGAAAGCTTGTTCTCCTCGACGAGATCTATCCGGAAACGTGCTTATTGAATCGATTCTCCAAATTTCGGGTAAGCCCAAATTTTTAAAGTGGTTATCTCATGTTTTCGTCTTTAGAAACGTTATTCCTAACGTTGTCCTCAATCCGTTGACGTATATAGGTTCGCGAGCATCGGAGTTTGATGCGGTTAGGATTTTTCTCTGTCGGTGCGCACTTTGAGGTAAATATGTTACTATCCCGTGTATTTGTCGATATGTAGCTCACTAATGATTTCAAAAATCAAGAATTTAATGATTTCATAAAAAGCCCCAAGTTTTGAAGCTCGGATGACATGTTCGGACCATTCCAGAACATCCCTGAACCATTCCGTATCATTGTCGATGTCCAAAACTGCGAGAGCACAACTTCTCGGCAAGAGACAGTCCGCCACTTTTAGAGCCTAAGCTTATGAGCTCAGCTACATATCCAGCAACTCGAGCATTTAGCCCTAAGACCTTATGATCACCTTAGTAACCATTTCGACCAGTCTTAGTATCCGAAGCATCTTTTCCCGCACTGCCAGAGTTGCCCCTGTTCCTTCGGTAGCTCGGCAAGGAACCTTTCGATCCAGTTTCCGTTCGGCTAAGGCCATCAGTGGACCTTCGGCTGAGTACTACTTCAGCATAAGCCCAGACCTCCGAACACTTAGGCAGTCAGCCTGAAGCCGAGCTTCGGCCATAAGTTCGGTCCGGCAGATCAGTTGGTTAAAAATTTACAAGTCTTATGTTTTGGCAGATTCGAGTCTAGCGCTCCCTTAGAATCAAGTCAAGAAAACCCTACCACATTCATGTGAATCTCTATATACCATATTTACTTGTACTTTTCAAGATTCTTATTTCCTTTGCAAATATGTTTATGAAAAGTTATTATATTACTCTAAATTGTTCACTCGCTTACACATTATTATTGTTGTATGAAATTTCTCAACTCTTTTATCTTAGGCCTTTGTGAGCTTGCTCGTTGGTCGGTCATGGATTCGTCTCAAGAATGGGATGGGTCGTGACAACACAGATGTCTCAAGCTTATGAAAGACTACACTCTCAATATTTAGTACCGTCATGGGAAAGCCAACGTTGTCGCAGATGCCCTCAACTGAAAAGAAGATCACTCATACCTAGCGCATCTCACAACGATCATCGTTGAACCCTTCATCATTGAAGAAATCAAAACCCTCCATGCAAATGACCCAAAGTTACAGAAAATCCGAGAAGACGCCAAAGACAAAGCGGAGAGCGAGTTTAACATACAAGAAGACCTTCTCAAATTTCGAAACCAGATATGCGTACCCAACTAAGAAGAAATCAAGTAAAGAATTATGGATGAGGGGCACAAGTCAAAATTCGCAATCCACCCCGAAAGATCAAAGATGTACCAAGACCTCAAAAAATCATACTAGTAGATGGGCATGAAGCGTGACATAGCCACCTACATCGACTGATGTCTCGAATGCCAACAGATTAAAGCAGTACAAATGTCGTCCGTAACAAATGATCTTCCCAAGCGTAGGAATTACAAATGTCGCGTATAGCAAGATATCGGTAAATACCGAGTCGAATCCATAGGGAATTGGTTAGTAATGAATTTTAATAGTATTCTTGTGTGGAATGATGGTCAAAAGAATGAAAACAAGTAATCTTTGAAGTTTGTTTGGAGTTTTGAACTAATATTTGGATATTGAACTTTGTAAAGGAATGGTTGGATCCTTAAGTTTCTACCTTAATCCTTCCATAGATACAATATTCCTCTTTCCTTAGGTATCTTGACTTAAGCCAGTGGTTAGGGATTTGATCCTCAAGTAATTCCAATCATGCGATGGTTATAACACTACTAAGCATTAGATGTGCCAAGTGATCTTGTCTACATCAAATCAAAATAATGATTATAAACATCCACTCTTGAATGTTGAGGAGTCACAAAACCCTAACCTAAATGACTAAGTAAGAATATGAATCTAGCACGGAGAAACATGTATCTATAGTTAGATTAAGATATAAAACAATAGAATCCAACCCTAGGGATTTAGCTACTCATGACTACGTAAAGATCTAAATCAACTAGTAAAGTAAACATTTTCATCATAACAAACTTGCAACAATAAGAACTATGTAAAGAAATTGCAATTGAGTAATGTAATGTACTTACCTAATGGAGAACAATCACCATAAGAACATAAAAGAAATATGACAAGAACTTCTTCAATCAAACAAGGAACTTCAACTTCAATCTTCAACTTCTCTCTCTAGAAATGCTCTCTAGCTCTAACTATCTCTCTTACAATAATGGGAACCAAAAGAACCCCTAGAGTGAAACCCTAGGCCTCCTTTTATAGTAGGACACTTAAAAAATTACAAAAATGCCATTAAATGTCGGTTTCCACTTTATTTTCCCGTTCAAACTCAAGTTGGATCAAAATCTACCAAAATTCTTCAGTCGTACCCGACACCGCGACCGGTTGGGAGGTGCCCCAACCGGTTGAGAAGAGCCTACATCGCTTGTACTTCAGGAATGGCCACCATGGGAACCGGTTGAGATGGTACTTCAACCGGTTGAGAAGTCCCTTGTTCGAGAATCTCTGTATCTTCAACCGGTCGGAGGTGTGCCAGAAACCGGTTGCGGATGGTTCTGATCTTCTTCTGAAACTCTTCATTTCCCCACACCAACCGGTCGAGAATCTGCATTGGAACTGGTTGGGACTAACCAACCGGTTGGGAAATTCCCTCCAACCGGTTCAAAAGGGTTCTGCTCAAACTTGGACTTTCTTCTTCAGGATCAAAATGCAATGGTCATGGCAACCGGTTGGGAATGAGCCTCCAACCGGTTGGGAGGTCTTCTGCTCGGATTTTGGCTTTTGCTCTTCATCCTTGAGTATCTCCTTCTTCTTTTGTCTTCATTTTATTGGTCCTTTCATCACTTGTGGTCATCAAAACATGGCACTCTTGTCTTTGTAATCTTTAATCCCTTCTCCAAATCCTATAAGAATTAACTAACACAAAAACTATACAAAAATAAGTGAATCAACCCATTTATTTACAAACAAGTACTAAACATGACTTATGTAAATTCTAATCAAAAGTAGAACAAAACTAATGTAATTAATGCTAAATCTAATGAAATTAGAGACTGTAATTGGTACATTTAAGTACCAATCACACCCCCCAACTTGAACTTTGCTAGTCTCTAGCAAATCATTATTCAAAAACTAAGGCAAGAAATGAAATTAACTACGGATAGTTCCTTAAAAAACCCCAGGCAGCTCCGGTAGGACGAGTTGTGGTCTCGTGAGGGTTTTTAGCGGTGCTAACCCACAAAACACTTTATTCTTGACAAGAAAATGAAATTTTGCTCTCATTATTGACATGTAGGGAAACTAAGTAATTTGAATGATCTTTCATTGAAGTGTTAGTCCAATCAATCTATCTTCTCTTAACACTTAGTGCTTAACCATTTCAAGTGAGCCTTGATTCCAATCCTCTCCGTTGGTCTCTCTAAAAAACAATCACTCAATAGATTTTACGGTGGAGGGTTGGGAACCATCCTCGGAGTGTCAAGAAAGATAGATACATGATATTCATCTTCTAAGAAAGGAATTTCAACATTCATTGCTATAATCAACAAAATATCATGCATTTGATCAAACAAAAGTAATCATGCCTTTATCATTCAGTAGAAATGCCCACAAACCATATACTTAAACAGAAAACTTAGAATCAAAGAGGTCTTTTAAGGCTATTACATGATAGGGTGAATGAAAATAGGATAAGATGAATGGTGGAAACATTATAAGGCTAGGTCTCTACCCATGCCACCATCCATATCTCTCTCAAAATCTCAACAAAAACAAACACTCTCAAACCCAAAATAAAGATCTCTCATGCATCCCCATGGCCTCTGTCATCACTGCTCCTCCTCATCATGGACATCCAAGTCTCATCAGCATGTCTCTCCCAAGTCTCCCTCCTCACAATCTCAACATCAAATCTAGTGGTCCACTCCATCTCCCAAGATGCTCTCCTAGTCATCTCTGCATCGAAATACGATCTATCTTCCACCATCCCCCTCTCGATTCTGGATAAGGCCTCCAAAATCTGATCCGATGAAGCATAAGACGGTCCGGTGGTAGGTACAGTAGAAGAAGATGGAATATCAGTATGAGGTAGATCAGTAGATGTAGGAGGGCGTGGAGCAATCGGTGAAGCTGGTGGAGAAACACGTGGGGGAAGATGTCTAGCCCTAGAAGCGTGCTGTCCTACACTCCTCTTAAGTGTGACATAATTGATCGGACCAAGTGGAGGTGGAATCACAACTTCCTTCTGTGCTGGCCTCACTCCTGCGTCAATACAAAAAGTAGTAATCATGCAAGTATAGGGTAAACTGGCTGTGCTCCCACTGATGTTATGAAAATCCACTATGCATTGCCAAATTAGTAATGCCACGTCAATCACCACACCTCTCCCCAACTCATAAGCCAATTGTACCACATCTTCTCTCGGAGTCTTTTGAGCACCTTTGGGATAAAGGTTATAATGGATAATCTTGTTCAATAAGGCATAACATCCCTCTAACATCCCTTGGGTAAAGAACCCCTTCCTTCGATACTCATCAACATTTTTACAAACAATCTCAGCTAACTCCACTCCCGATGGTGAAGAATAACCCTCTCTAGGGTATGTAATGTGCTCGGGAGTAGGTCGGGTACAACCCAAATATGCTGCTATAGAGTCAGGAGTTATTATCACCACCTTGTTTTTCACTTTTGCTTTAATTCTCTCCACATCCTCTTCTTTCTCAGCTGTAGTGTAAAACTCCTTAACAAAAGAAGGAATAAACCCACATACCTCCTCAAACCATGTGGCCAATCCCATGTCATTTATACTCCCATAAACTGCCCTCAAACTAGTCCTCAAACCCACATATGGCTGAGGAATCAAGTCAGGTAGTTGGATGAGTTGTCTTTCACACAAGATGCTTTTGGATGCCACAATCTCATTCCATGTCTTTTTTATTTTTCCTTACCCTCTTGCGAGATGTAGATGCTTCGCTTTGTTGAGTTTGAGGTTGTGGTTGAGGTGGTTCAAGTATTGGTTCTTCAAGTGGTGGTGGTATTGGCTCTTCCCTTGGAAAAATATGTTCTGCCCAAGGTCTTAATGGAATTTCGGAAACATTTGACCTTTGGATGTGCCCTTAGGTCAAGACAATATTAGGATTGGCAGGATAAACAGCCTTTTGTCGGTCATAACCACGACGGATCACAAGATTCACCCTCTTCTCCATGCTATTTTCCAAAAATTTCTGAATTTTTTTCTAACTTTTGTTTCTGCAGGGCACCCTCCAACCGGTTGGAAGATGCACACCAACCGGTCGCGAAGTCTGGATCGCGAGTGAACAATGGCAGTCGGGGAAAAAATTGATTCCAACTACAAATACTTCTAAAATACCCTCCTTCAACACCTCAGATCATCAATCAACAAACAAATATTCTCCCACAAACTCTTGAACTCATTCCCTTTGATTTTCCCCTCTCCTCCAGAAATCAAAACCTTAACTTGTGTGGATGAATTCCGAGATTACCTGGAGTG
Source organism: Monotropa hypopitys (assembly GCA_002855965.1). NCBI lineage: Eukaryota > Viridiplantae > Streptophyta > Magnoliopsida > Ericales > Ericaceae > Monotropa > Monotropa hypopitys. The sequence goes on from NMUG010000985.1 coordinate 7,154, forward strand.
AGATGTGTTCTTTGTCTATGAGGAGGATTCGGTAATAGGTTAGGAGAGATTCAAGAAGAAGAAGAAGATATTGTGGATTACCGAAGGAGTTCCCAAGAAATCACCCCTCAGCTCCTTTCAATCGGTCAGGAGTGAATATGTTTGTGTAAGTTTTGTAATCTCCCGACTGATTTTATACACCTTTTTTTAAAAGGAACATCGAAACCGGTTGGTGGGAAATTTCCCAACCGGTCGGGAATGACAAACCGGTTGAACTGATTCTGGAAACCGGTTGGAGTTGCTTCTGAATTTTTTTGAAAATTTATGTGGCTCAGAAATCGGTTTAAGAAAGAGGTTGGCATTTTCTGGTGGTTGTCCCAACTGGTTGGGAATAACTTGGCGACCGGTTGGACTTGATTCTGCTCAAATTTGGACTTTTCCCAACTTCAACCCTTCACTCCAAAACTTCTTCAAAACATTCTCCACACTCCATGTAGGTCCAACACTTCTAATGGTGACTCCTTGATGTCCCTTGACCATGGGAATGACAACCCACCCATTGTTTGGCTTTCCTAAGTGTTTTATCAAGAAATGGGTGACCAAAAGACTAAAATAAAATGGTGTGACACGACTCAAATTAGATCAAGGGTTGTTTAATCAAAAATTTCTGGGTCTATTTGTCAAAGAATGCCTCTTATCACTTTCTAAAAATTCTATAAAAGCATATAATTTATAGGAACCACTAACAATAAATGAAGAGCATGAAGAGTTTAGGTTTACCCACAAATGGAAGATAGGCTCAAAAGAATTTGTCGTGGGCTTTTGAATCTCCCCTCCGACAGATTTGGCTTTGCACCTCATGTTTTGAGATTCAAGATTTCCTGAATATTAGCTCCAACAAAATTCAGTCAAAAATACCTAACTTAACTACATGCTTCATAAAGAGAACAAAAATAACGTCCTAAACTACCACCGGTCCATCACGCGGACAAGACGAGTCATACTTTTCTCCCCAATCTACCAAAAGTAGTAAATTGGTTGGCTATACTAGACTATTATGCTCCTAAACTACTATGCATGGAACATAATGAATGAACAAAAAGAAGAATGACAATGCAAAAAGCAAAAAAAATTAAACAAATGTACAAAACTAAGATGCAAAATGCATATGTTATGCAGAAATTGAACATGGGTATGCACCATACAACCTATCTAAACAAATGCAAGAAAAAAAATGCAAGGAACATTGCATCTACCCCCCAACTTGAATTATGCACTGTCCTCAATGCAAGAAAAAGAACAACATATAACTCAACAAGTAGAACAAGACATTGAATCATGAACATACCTTGGGAAGCTTCAACATTCCTGCAAAATGCTTAAAAACAAAAATAACAAGACTAAAACAAAATGTTAGTACTACAAGACTTGCTCATTTTCTTATTTTTAACCTAGAAGAAGAGTCACAACTTGAATCTCTAGGCTAATGGATAAATTGGATAATGACCCCCACAACTTGATAATCACAATGACATGGAAAATGGGGTCATTTCCAAAGTTCATGCATATTAACCCTCTTCTATAGGATTGCAAATGACCAAGCCATAAAAATAAGTACTTAGAATACAACTTGGCTTTGGTTCGTTTGCTGAAAATCCAATACATTCCTCTACCACCCCCCAACTTGATGGTTTCCAAAGCATAAATCAATTGAATAGATCGTGAGAATTGACTTGAAATAAGTTGGTTTATGCCCATAAAACCATCTTGTTCAAAAGACATAGAGATGGGTGGTTGTAAAGACATAGCAAAATGAACAAGCACATTGGAAATTATTAACTTCGCTTCCCTCTTACAATTGGGTTCCTCAAGATTTTGAATTTCCTTAGATGACACAAGTGTTTCTTTACAAAGGTCTTGAGGAACATCTACCAATGTAAGAGCAAGTGAGAGATTAACTTCATCCTTATTTCCTTCATTGAATTCCTCTTTACTTTCTTCACATTGAATGTCCAAAGTTGAACTTTCAATGGAAACAAGTAAAGTATCCTTTTTACTTCCACTACATGCTCCAATTTCCATTTCTTCCAAGAATGAAGTGAATGTCTCAATGTCCATTTTGTCTAGGATTTCAATTTCTTAGGGAGTACAATGTGTCTCGTCCAAAAGTTTAAATTGTTGAGCACATTTAAGGATTAAAAAATCGAATTCTTCTTCAAATTTCAGATTGTGTTCAAAAAATTTTGTTTCCTCACTCTCATCCACCATCCCCTCACTATCAAAAGATTGTATGCATTTCAATTCTTTGGAAGGGAGAACATAATTTTCAGAATATTCTTGAGTTTCAATGGAATTTACTTCATGAATCTCGTCATCCTCTCCCGTCTCCTTGTAAATGTTGAAAATATTCAACTCAACAGTCATGTTTCTAAATGTTAAATGCATCACTCCATTCCTACAATTGATTAGTGCATTAGCCGTGGCTAGGAATAGGCGTCCAAGAATGACCGGAATTTGAGTCCTAAGATTGACCACGGGTTGGGTATCAATCACAATAAAGTCAACGGGAAAGTAAAATTTTTCAACTTGAACAATAACATCCATAATCATTCCCCGTGGAACTTTCACACTCCTATCCGCAAGTTGGAGAGTTACACTCGTGGGTTGTAACTCTCCAAGACCAAGTTGTTCATATACCGAATAGGGCAAGAGGTTGATACTTGCTCCAAGATCGATCAAGGCCCTTTCAATTTTGTTTTCCCCAATGGTAATAGCAATGGTGGGGCACCCCGGGTCTTTGAACTTTGGAGGAGTTTCCGCTTTAAGAATATAGCTCACATTTTCAGTGAGAAAGGCTTTCTTTTGCACATTCAGCTTTCTTTTGACGGAATAAAGATCCTTGAGGTACTTAGCATAAGAGGGTACTTGACGGATGGCGTCAAGCAAAGGAATATTGACCTTAACTTGTTTAAAAAGTTCAAAAATTTTAGTTTGGTCATATTTCTTTGCCAAACCCTTCAACCGTTGAGGGAAAGGAGCCGGAATGGGCTTTCCCTTTTTTTTTCAGATTCAAGGCTTCCTTGTTCATTTTTTTCCTCTTCTTTATTTTTTTCTTCATTCAAGACTTGAGTTGACACCCAGGGAGTGATTGTTTTATCAATGACTTTCCCACTTCTTAATGTGGTGATTGCTTGGACTTTCTCTTGATTCGTTTGTTCCCCGGATGTACTTTTAATGAAATGTTGCCCCTTGGGATTTGGTAGGGGTTGAGCATGGAATTTTCCTTTTTCTTGTTGGAGGAGACCAATGCTAGCACTCATTTTTGTCATTTGTTGTTGCAAGTCAATGATGATTTGATTTTTTGCACGCTGTTGTTGTTGAGTGGTTTGCATGAATTGCATTATGGTCTCCTCAAAGTTCCTCTTGTTGGGTGGTTGGTACAAGGGCGCTTGGTGTTGATTTTGATTGAAATTCTGATTTTGCGGCCCTTGTGGATGGAATTGATTTGGTGGATGATTTGGTGCATTATTATCATTCCTCCAACGAAGGTTAGGATGATTTCTCCAATTCGGATTGTAACCTTCATTGTTGATGTTGTTGAATGATTGCCGGGGTTGGTTTTGAGATTGTTGTTGGTTAACATAGTTAACCCCGGATTGATCATTCAACATTCCTTTAAGAGTAGGAATGGATGGGCATTGGTGGGTAATGTGGTCCTCATTTTCACAAATAACATATGGCTCCCCCTTGGGTTGAGCCATAGAGATCTCATTCACTTTTTTCAGCTCTAAGCCTTCCACCTTCCGTGTGAGGTGAGTAAGCCTAGCTTGTAGGTCATCGGGAACATGCAAAGTATATTTTCCCCCGGAAGATGGGGCTGAATTATTTGCTCCCTTTGTCCTATCATTAGGATCCGTGTTATCCCAAGTTTGTGATGTTTCAGCCAAGTGGTCGAAATAGTCCATCGCATCATCGGGACTTTTATCCAAGAAATCTCCTTGACACATCATTTTAATGAATTGACGTGTCTTTGGAGAACTTCCCTCATGAAAGAAGCTCACTAATTGCCAATTCGAGAACCCGTGATGTGGGACCGAATTCAAGAGGTCCTTGAATCATTCCCAACTTTGGTAGAATGGTTCATGTGGTTTTTCGGAGAAGTTTTGGATTTGCTTCTTTAATGAGATGGTCTTGTGCATCGGGAAGAATTTCGTGAAAAATGACTTAGTGAGCTCATCCCAAGAGTTAATAGACCTAGGCCACAATCCGTTGTACCAAGTTGTTGCCCGGTCTTTCAATGTAAATGAGAAGAGCTTCATGAAAGCGAAATCTCCCCGTTGGTTCCTCTCAAGCATAGTGCATACGATCTCCTCGAATTCCTTTATGTGGAGGTACGGGCTTTCGTGGTCAAGCCCATGAAAATGAGGAAGACAAGGGAGCATAGCGGGTCTCACAACAAAGTCTCGTGCTTGCACGAGCAAGACAAGACATGAAGGTGCACTAACTCTTGGAGGATTCAACCTTTCCTTCAACGTCATCACTTGAGGCTCTAGGTCCTCATGAACTTCTTCGTACCCATGATGCTCGTATTGGTTAAATTGCCTCGGATTTTGAGCATCCATGGGGTTGAAGTTGTTATTATTGGTATTCAATGGATTCATGGGATTTTGAGTGTTTGTGAAGTTTGGTTGATTTTGTGAAGTGGTATGAGTAGTGTAAGTGGTATGAGTGGAAGTGGTAGGTGTGAGGGCAAGGTTCATTCTATCTTGTGGAGGATCCATTTGATTCCGAGGGAGAGATTTCAAATGTGTGTCACGTGTATTGTTCACTCTCACCAATCGATTTTCAGAATTCCGTGCCCACATAAACAAGAACGAACTATGTCTAGCACAAGGTGACTAATAAAATCTTACTAAGCGCCAATTCCCCGGCAACGGCGCCAAAATGCTTGTCCGTAACAAATGATCTTCCCAAGCGTAGGAATTATAAATGTCACGTATAGCAAGATATCGGTAAATACTGAGTCGAATCCACAGGGAATTGGTTAGTAATGAATTTTAATAGTATTCTTGTGTGGAATGATGGTCAAAAGAATGAAAACAAGTAATCTTTGAAGTTTGTTTGGAGTTTTGAACTAATATTTGGATATTGAACTTTGTAAAGGAATGGTTGGATCCTTAAGTTTCTACCTTAATCCTTCCATAGATACAATATTCATCTTTCCTTAGGTATCTTGACTTAAGCCAATGGTTAGGGATTTGATCCTCAAGTAATTCCAATCATGCGATGGTTATAACACTACTAAGCATTAGATGTGCCAAGTGATCTTGTCTACATCTAATCAAAATAATGATTATAAACATCCACTCTTGAATGTTGAGGAGTCGCAAAACCCTAACCTAAATGACTAAGTAAGAATATGAATCTAGCACGGAGAAACATGTATCTATAGTTAGATTAAGGTATAAAACCTTAGAATCCAACCCTAGGGATTTAGCTACTCATGACTACGTAAAGATCTAAATCAACTAGTAAAGTAAACATTTTCATCATAACAAACTTGCAACAACAAGAACTGTGTAAAGAAATTGCAATTGAGTAATGTAATGTACTTACCTAATGGAGAACAATCACCATAAGAACATAAAAGAAATATGACAAGAACTTCTTCAATCAAACAAGGAACTTCAACTTCAATCTTCAACTTCTCTCTCTAGAAATGCTCTCTAGCTCTAACTATCTCTCTTACAATAATGGGAACCAAAAGAACCCCTAGAGTGAAACCCTAGGTCTCCTTTTATAGTAGGATACTTAAAAATTTACAAAAATGCCATTAAAAGTCGGTTTCCACTTTATTTTCCCGCTCAAACTCAAGTTGGATCAAAATCTGCCAAAATTCTTCAGTCGCACCCGACACCGCGACCGGTTGGGAGGTGCCCCAACCGGTTGAGAAGAGCCTACATCGCTTGTACTTCAGGAATCGCCACCATGGGAACCGGTTGAGATGGTGCTTCAACCGGTTGAGAAGTCCCTTGTTCGAGAATCTCTGTATCTTCAACCGGTCAGAGGTGTGCTAGAAACCGGTTGCGAATGGTTCTGATCTTCTTCTGAAACTCTTCATTTCCCCACACCAACCGGTCGAGAATCCGCATTGGAACCGGATGGGACTGACCAACCGGTTGGGAAATTCCCTCCAACCGGTTCAAAAGGGTTCTGCTCAAACTTGGACTTTCTTCTTCAGGATCAAAATGCAATGGTCATGGCAACCGGTTGGGAATGAGCCTCCAACCGATTGGAGGTCTTCTGCTCAGATTTCGGCTTTTGCTCTTCATCCTTGAGTATCTCCTTATTCTCTTGGCTTCATTTTATTGATCCTTTCATCACTTGTGGTCATCAAAACATGGCACTCTTGTCTTTGTAATCTTTAATCCCTTCTCCAAATCCTATAAGAAATTAACTAACACAAAAACTATACAAAAACAAGTGAATCAATCCATTTATTTATAAACAAGTACTAAACATGACTTATGCAAATTCTAATCAAAAGTAGAACATAACTAATGTAATTAATGCTAAATCTAATGAAATTAGGGACTGTAATTGGTACATTTAAGTACCAATCAAAGCGTGACATAGCCAACTACATCGACCGATGTCTCGAATGCCAATAGATCAAAGCAGTACGATAGATGCCAGCTGGACTACTCCAACCTCTACCAATATCAAGATGGAAATGAGAAGACATCACGATGGATTATGTCGTAAGATTTCCTCAAACATTCAAGGGTAACAACGCAATATGGGTCATAGTCGATCACTTGACCAAGTCAGCACATTTTATTCTGATCAAGAATACGCACTCGATGGACCAAATGGAAACCATCTATCTACGGGAGATCATTCGACTACACGAGATGCTAGTTTTAATCACATCAGATAGAGACCCCCGATTCGTATCCAGATTTTGGAAATCACCACAAAAAGCGATGGGAACAATATTGAACTTCAGAACCACATTTCACCCTCAAACAGACGGCCAATCCGAAAGAATGATCCAAATGTTAGAAGATCTCCTATGAGCTTGCACCTTAGAATTTCAAGGAAGCTGAGAAGAATACCTACCACTGACAGAACTCACCTACAATAATTGCTACCAAGCGAGCATTGGGATGGCATCATTCGAGGCAATGTACAGAAGGAAGCACAGATCACCAGCATGTTGTACTAAAGTTGGAGAAACAACACCGACGGGACCAGAAATCATACATGAAACAACAGAAAAGATGAAGCTCATCCAGGACAAGCTGAAGATAGCTCAGGATCGCCAAAAGAGCTATGCCGACACTCATCGAAGGGAGCTAGAATTCTAAGAGGGGGATAAAGTATTCTTGAAAGTATCACCTATAAAGGGCATCATCAGATTCGGGAAAAGAGGAAAACCCAATCCACACTACATTGGATCTTTTGAGATTCTCAAAAGGATTGGACCATTCGCATATTGATCAGCGCTAACACCAGAACTAGCCAACGTCCATGACGTGTTTCATATATCGATACTTAGAAAGTACATACTAGACCCGACACATATTCTAGTACGACCACCCATCGAGATCGAGAAGAACCTGAGTGACCCGTCTGGATCATTGACCGACAAAAGAAGTAGCTCAATAATAAAGTCATACTGCTAGTAAACGTTTGGTGGGAGAACTAGTCAGGAAACGAAGCCATTTGGGAGAAAGAGAGCGACATGCATCTTAAGTACCCACAGTTATTCGATTGAGGTATAAACTTTATCCTTTCCTGTATTTCTAATCACTTATTAATCCATTTAAGTTTGAGGGACCAAACTTCTTAAAGGTGGGGAGGATGTGAGGCCCTGACCCAGTAATTAAAACCCAAAATAAGTGTAATTAATTAAAATATAATTTCTAGAATTTTTAGGGATTTTTAGAATTTATTTGGAGGTCAATTGGACATTAAAGTGAATTTTAAAGCTTAGAATCAATAAGAACCATATAAATAGGGGATAAATTGACGAAAATAGAAAGAATAGGGATTAATTGCAAGTTTGGAAAGTTAAGGGAGGCCAACACAGTTGGTCGGCCACATCAGCCGACCTATCGGCGTCTGGATAGCTAAAAGTTGCAGTAGCAGCAGGCCTGCAGTGTTAGGCGACTGGTCAGGCGGCCGGTCAGATGGAAGAAGAGTTGCCATTGGCTGGGCTGTTCGGAAGCTCGGCAGACAAGGCAAGCAATTAATGCCGCATTAAATGAGGCTCACCTACCCCTCTGGGCTTATAAAAAAGAGCCTTCAACATTCATTTTGATCACCAAACCCTCCGGAATCATTCATTGCTCTCAAACTTCTCTCCGATCAATCCTCCATCCAAGAACTCCGATCAAGTCAAAAGCTATTCGGAAACTCATTTCCGAGCAGTCCCTTCTCCCTTATCAGCTCGGCAAAACCCTTCGGCAACCTCCCAGTACTCAACAGTCTATCATCCAAAGCAGACCAACCCTTACCTTGTTCAAGCACACTCCTCCAAGACTCTAGAAGCTCAACAGTTGATCCTCTAGTACTACAGCACTTAGCCAAAGAGATAACTTCCTTCAAAATCTGCTTATTTACCCTACGACACCCCCACACTGTTAGGTAGACCCATTCAATGATCTGGCCGCACAGAGGTCAGTTCGGTAGAACCACCAAAGGTCCTTGCCGCATATGTTAGTGCTCGACAGACCTCCCACTTGTTCGGTAGAGCTTCATCTCAGCTCGGCCAAGGTCTGTCTTAAATCAGAATGACGTCCTAGCTTAATGCCAACCTCCCATAACCGAAGCACTAGTGATCGACAATACTTACTCCTTTTAAAATAACCAATGGTGTTCGACCACATTTGTTTTGTCCGGCCAAACATTTAGTTGCACTGAACATATACCTAAACTAGTATCTAACAAGCTTCTGGTGTCCGGTACACACTTGAAATAACCAGAGAAACTCGGTAGAGCTTCCCTCTGCTCGGCAAATCCACTCGAGACACTGTTCACTCAGAACAGTTGCCCTTTTGCCACTCCTCCACTCAGGTAACCTCTACTCAGCAGAAAGGCTAGTCCGTTCTTTGAATGCTCTGGCCATTTGTGCTCGACTGAGCTTCGGACTCAGCGGGTAATCACCCAGAAACACTTATGCAATCATTTCAACCTATTTCAACCCATCAATAGTCCGAACTACTTAGTTCCTGTACTTCTAGTAACACCTTTACTCCTTCGGCAACTCAACTCACTGAAGCCGATAGCCTCTGTTCGGCTATTTGGTAGAGCCTGAAAACATTCCCAGTGACCCCTACTAATTCGGCAGCTTGGCAATATGAGCCATTCGGACTAGAAGCCCTTCGGCTTAGTGTAAGACTGCCCAATATGTGTTCGACCAGTACACCCTTAGGTCTGCTTGGCCAAGTGATCCTTAAGATAATTATGGATAACCAGAATGCCCTCTAGCATGATTAAAGACTGTAAGCCCTGTTTCTGACCTGACCTACGGTTAAGTAAGCAATCGGTCACTGTCCTACGGACAGTAGGCCTATGGCCAAGGAGCTCGGCAGCTCAGTTTGGTAGTAGCAATAGTAATACCTCTTATTTAAAATGGAAGGATAAGCTTGTGGAAAAGAAGCCAAGTCAGGAAATCAATCAAAAATAGGTGAATCTTTATATGCCCTTGTTACTCATACGGTTTTGAAAGCATGCTAGCATTTACGAAATGTATGATTTATGCTATTGAGTATTCCACCATATTATGTTCATCCCTTAAAAAGGAAACAAAATAGCATACACTCTTTTATTACCATGGATTGACAAAACGAAAAGATCTTTTATGATTGAACGACATGGACAGTGACACGGTTAGCTTGTCGCCGGGGAAGGGGTCTGAAACTGGCGAGGTAGGGGTAATAAGGATGAGATCATTATCCAGGTGATCAGTATATGATATCACACCATCTCTCTCTTTGGGGTCGCTCCCTAAATGACTGGAACCGTGAGGAACATGATAAGATCATGTCGGGATATCCAGAATGGAAAAATAGAAACATGCACAACAAAAGCAAGCTATATGGTGAAGGACATTTGAGAAGGCCATAGACTTGACTTATCAATCGCATGCAATTAGAAGTATTAGGCTAATGAGACACTCATGTATTCTGTTGGAAAAGGAAGAGAAAAAGGATTTGATTAGTAACATTGTTTATCCATGGAAACTAGTAACCTTGGCATGTCTTGATTCACTCTAGCTTTATGCTTATGCATTTTAAAAAACTCTTTTCAGGTACCGAGGATATTTAGCTTGGAGATTTATAAGCTTAGCACTCTTAATGTATTTTCTCATTTGATTGTAAAGGCCATTATGAGCCTCCTCAGTTGTATTAGCAAGAAAAGTGGGTAATCAATTTACATATGCACTGGGTTTTTGTTCAACGCTTCCATATTCTATATTATTGTGATAGAATCCCTTAACTCGTTATTGTTAGGCCTTTGCAAGCTTGTTCATTGGTCGGTCATGGTCCATTTAGGGTTGGATCATAATAGATACCACTATATGGATGCACTTAAATAAAGCATACACCCAAATAAAGTACTGAACATAAATAAAGTATACCTACAGCACCCCTTAGTCATTCCTGTATCTCCCGGGATTCCGAAACAAAATTTATTCTGGAACTTGAAGCCACGTTCTTTCCTTTGTCCTTTCTGGTCAGCACTCCTCCCACCGCTTCCTCGATCATTTCCCGACATCTTGGACATTGAGGAGCTATGTGCCCCTTCTCGTTACAACTAAAACACACAATGCCCCTTACATTATTGGGACAATCCCTCATCTTATGATTTCCCGACCCGCACCTAAAATAATGTCGAGCCACTATCTGATTATTAACCGTTGATTGATGACTTCCACCTTTCTCCTTTCTCTCATCACAAAATTTTCCTAAATGTTACCATTGGTACTCTTCACCTTTCGTTCAACATTTTTATTTGCATCACTAACACTTGACTTCTTAAAATCCAAAAACTCTTGCCTACTTTTTATTCTGTGGCTATGCTCTACCGTCTCTCTAATATTCTTTCCCACTCTCCTAGCCATATCCACCAAGTCTTATAATTCCTCTCTCGATATGAAATCAATCTAGATACCAAATTATATTCCAAACCCATCCGAAATCTTCTACACTTTTCCTCATCCGTATTAACTACATCAAATGCAAATTTTGACAACTCTGTAAATTTTGCCTCATACTCTTCCACACTTATTTTCCTTCCTTAAAATTAATGAATGTTGTCTCTTGATCAAATCTATAACTTTCCGAGCAAAAGTGATCATTATAACTCCCAACAAAAAAATCCCATGAAATCACTCTAGGCACCACGAGCATCACTCCTGGTATTGGAACCGGTAGTTGCGGCTTAATGTCCTCCTACCAAATTCAAGCCTCACCCACTAAGTTATAAGATGCTAACTTGACCTTTCATTCATCACTCACCTCCATGACCTCAAAAGTTCTCTTTATGCCTTTAAGACAATTTTCTGCATCACTAGGCACCACCGATCCCCAAAATTCAGAAGAATTTAACCTTTGAAAATTTTCTATTAAATCTGTAATTGCACTCCTGTCGCTCCCAGAAAAATTTTCTCCCTCTCCCCCTTTCCCGGATGTGCGTGGGACGCCGAGGGGTTGAGTTTGTACTCTTTTTCTTGGATTTGAATGCGACTGTTTTGTTTGAAAAATAAAATTGACAGCTGGGATTAAAATTGAGCCCAATTAATGATGAATTGAATCTTTGTCGCGAGACAATCTATTAATAATCGGTTTTTTAGAATCGCCACTTGACATAGAGTTATGGTGTGTCAAGTCACCATTTTTTGAAAAGCCGCTTTAATTTGCGTAACCAGAGTTGGGTTCGAGAAATTACTATTAAGAGTAGGGAAGGTGTTAGGCACCCTACATCGCTCTTGCGGCACTTCATTTTTTAAAACAAACCTTTTAATCAAACTCATTATTCTCGGCCAAGAGAAGTATAATGTGCAAAATATATATTCAGGAAATATAAAAGATTGCGCTGACGTGCAAGTGATTTTATGCTTTTGAATTGATGTTGATTTTAAATTGAAATGAAAACATTGATTTTCATGTTTGTTTTTGATTTTGGGTTTACATTTAAAAAAAGGATAATAAGTAATTCAGCACGTTGAATTTACAAATTATTCCTTTAATCCAATA
>NMUG010000986.1:0-19394 GCA_002855965.1 Monotropa hypopitys
TCGGAAGATGGCAGATGAAGTTCTGGAAGATTAGGGTTGGAGAATCCTTTGCTGGAGCCTTTGTTCTTGATCTTCTGGAACATGATCATTGTTCTTCCAGAAAATCAAGTAACATTTTGCTTTACTTCCCCAACTTGTCTTCTTCTTTTCCTTGTTGTCCTCCATCTGAAAACTCTAAACACAACTAAGCAGCAACAAAGTGATAACAATGAAGTCTTAACAGGGGTTTGATATGTTAGCCACAAATCCAATGATAACAAAAATGTCATACTAAAAAGTAGCTTGAGTCATGAAAACTTGGCAAAACTTGAGTGAAATGAGGTTTATAATTGGCACATTTAAGTGCCAATCAAAGATGGATCCCTCCGTTTGTGTATTGAATATCGCAAGTTGAACCGAGTTACCATCAGAAATAGTTATCCTATGCCCAGAATCGATGATCTCTTCGATCAGTTGCAAGGTTCTACTTGTTTCTTGAAGATTGATTTATGTTCAGGGTATCATCTGTTGCATATCCGGGAAGAAGATATTGCCAAGACTGTGTTTCGCACTCGCTATGGACACTTTGAGTTTGTGATTATGCCATTTGGGCTAACCAATGCTCCGGCTACTTTTATGGATCTTATAAATCGTATCTTCCGGCCATTCTTGGTTCAATTCATTGTTGTCTTTGTAGATGACATTCTCATTTATTCTGCTTCTATGGAGGAGCATCAGGCTTATCTTTGGGTTGTTATTGAGCTTTGAGAGAGAATCAGCTCTATGCCAAGCTCAATAAGTGCGAGTTTTGGCTTTCTGAGTTAAAGTTCTTGGGATATGTTGTATCCCAATACGACATATTTGTTGATCCGGTCAAGATTGAGGCCATTCTTTCCTATCCTATACCTTCTAATGTGTTTGAGGTCCATAGTTTTCTTGGACTTGCAGGCTATTATCGTTATTTTGTTCTCGACTTCTCGTGTCTTGCCTCTTCTATGATGTGTCTTACTCGCAAGGATGTCCATTTTGTTTGGGATGATTCTTGTGAGACTATTTTGAGAAGTTAAAAAGGCATTTGACTTCATCTCCGATCCTTATTGTTCCCAAGATTGGTATTGGTTATACCGTGTATTGCGATACTTCTCATGATGAGTTGGGTTGTGTGCTGACGCAAGCGGGCAAAGTGGTTGCCTATGGGTCTCGTCAGTTGAAAACTCATGAAAAGAACTCTCCAGCACATGATTTGGAGCTTGCCGTGGTTAGTTTTGCATTGAAAAGTTGGATGAACTACCTCTATGGTGAGAAGTTTGAGGTATTCTTTGACCATAAAAGCCTCAAATACTTGTTCATACAGAATGAACTTAATATGCGACAGCGTCGATAGATGGAGCAACTTGAAGATTATGACTTCGAGTTGCACTACCACCCGAGTAAGGATAATGTGGTTTCCAATGCATTCAGCCATCATTCATGTCACTCGGCTAGATTGGTCATTCGTGATTGGAAGTGCATGGAGGAGTTGGGAGAATTTGTGCTTCATGCCAAGGAAGTTGGTGAGAATGTCACTTTGTGCAATTTATCTATTCATTTTTCGTTATCTCAAAAGGTTATGGAAGTGCAAACTAGTGATGAGGAAGCATTAATGATTTGTTGTAGGTATTTCGATGGAGAAGCACCTCAAGGTTGAGCGGTGTTTGAGGATATGAGTATCTATTTCCAAGGGAAGTTGTTTGTTCCTTTGTCGCATCGTCAGTAAATTCTTCATGAATTTCATCACTCTGCTTTTGCAGTCCATCCAGGAAGGAATAAGATGTACCATGACTTGCGGAATCAGTTTTGATGGTCCGGTATGCGGAATGATGTTGCTTTTTTCATCATGCGGTGTCTCACTTGCCAATAAGTCAAAGCCGAACACCAATGTCTGACAGGTACTCTTTAACCGTTGCATATTCCGGAGTGGAAGTGGGAGCATGTCACCGTGGATTTCATTTCCGGGTTGCCGAGATTGCAAGAAGGTAGGGATGCCATTTGGGTTGTCATCGATAGATTTACGAAGTCGTCATATTTTCTACCCATTCGGGTTTTTCAATCTATTGATTCTTTGGCTCATTTGTATATCTGTGAGATTATCCGTATGCATGGTGCTCCAATGTATATTGTTTTCGACCGTGTTCCTAGATTCACATCGCGTTTATGGGGAAGTTTGCAGTGGGCTTTCGGTACTAAACTCCATTTTAGTACCTTCTTTCATCCTCAAACCGATGGATTGTTGGAATGCACCATTCAAACCTTGAAGGATATGCTCAGGGCTTGTGTGTTAGACTATAATAGCAATTGGGGCGACCATTTGCCACTCGTTGAGTTTGCGTATAATAATAATTATCATTCTAGCATTGGGATGTCACTATTCGAAGCATTATACGGAAGACCTTGTTGGTCACCTGTTTGTTGGATGGAAGTTGTGGATGTTGTCGTTATGGGTCCGGAAGCTGTTCAACAAACTACTGAGCAAATTAAGCTAATTTGCCAACGTTTGTTAAACGCTCAGAGTCATAATAAGAGCTATGTGGATAATCGTCGTCGTCCCTTGACGTTTGAGGTTCGTGATCATGTCTTCTTGCACTCCGTTTTATTGGTCCTTTTGATGGTATAGAGAGGGTAGGAGAAGTGGCATACTGTTTGGCATTGCCGTATCAAATTTCTGGTGTTCATGACGTTTTCCATGTCTCTATGCTTCGCAAGTACGAGCTGGATCCTTCTCATGTCTTGTATTGGTATTATATTGCATTATAGGCCGATGTATCTTATGAGGAACAACCTATTCGTATTTTGGATTCGAGGGAACAAGTCTTGCGGGGAAAGACTATTCCACTTGTTAATGTTCTTTGGAAAAATCATAATATTGAGGAAGCGATGTGGGAACGAGAGTTAGAGATTCGCAAAAAATATCCTGAATTGTTCAATCCTTAGAAGATCCTTCTATTCTTCTTATTGTATCTTTGTTTGATTAGTGATGTAAATGTTGAGGACGAAATTCCTTCAAGGATGGTAGATTGTAACGGTTCAGAATTTTAATAAAATTCCTCTATTTTATTCCCGGGATTTTTGTTTAATTTTCCCTAATCACTCTTCATTTTCTTCCCGTTCTAACTTTATATCGATCAACAATTTTTCTCCCAAAGAAATAATATGGAGTGTATCAGAGCATGCCCTTTTTGTTTTGGAAATCCACTAGTGGAGGAGAATAGGAGAAGTGAGAGGGAGAAGTGATAGGTGCTTAAAAGCACCTATTTATGCACTTTAACATGGGTGTTGATAGTCTCGAGTCGTAGTTATTTAATTTATTTTGTGTAAATTTGTGCGTTTCAGGTGAATAAGCTATGAATCACCTAAAAATAAACCAAAAGCAGCATTGGCATGTGAATGGCAACTTTGGAGGAAGAGGAGTGACCTTTGGATGGAACGGCAAAGAGAAAAACAGCTTTCTACACATTCCCGTCCGGACGAGAACTGCAGAGGTTCCGGACGAGCCAACAGCAGACACACCAACAGACTCGAGCAACTGTGGTCCGGACGACACAAGGCCTGGTCCGCACGAGATTTGACCGCCGTCCGGACGAGAATTTTCAAGGTTCCAGACGAGAGGTCAGGGACTTCAGGGTTCGCTGAGTTTTTGCGTGGTCCGGACGGGTCAGCCTCTGGTCTGGACGGGGCGGATAGGGAATCAGCAATTTTTGATTTATTTTACATTGTAATTAATCTAGGGGTATAAATACTTAACTCTAATTACCCTAGGGGATTATCTTGGAACTTTGAATCACTTGTGGAGGCTGTGGAGACTACAGAAACCCTATCATCCTTCTTCCTCTTCATCTTTCCCCTCTTGATCTCCCATGGCTTCTAATGGCATAAGTTCTCAATTTGTAAGATCTATGTCCGGCTAAGACCATTCTCTAGGGAGAAGGAGGAGGCTATGTTGATTTGATATATTTTGCATACAAAGGTACTCTTGGTTTGTATGAATGGAAGGTATTTTCAATGGTTTATCTTTCTCTTTTCTTATTTGTATTCTAGATGCAAATACCATTCATGCATGATTCTAATGTTTCGCACTAATTGAAAGTTAGAGATGGTCCATGCTCGCAAGACGGTGTATGCTCACATGAGATTTTCTTAGAGTTGAGACATACACTGTGCTATAAAGATGGTCTGTGCCTAGCACGATTTGTGTTCTTCCTCTTTTGTGTTTGTGGGAATTGATCTCTCCTAGTAAATACTTAGGATAAAACTAAGTTTATCATTCTAGCAAGATGTATCTAATTGCTAAGCCAAATCCAAATCCCTAGAATCTTTATCATCTTAAGTTTCAATCATCTTAAGTAGTTGCGTATTTGTTTTCAACATTAGGGCGTAATTCAAATCAAACTCAAAAACCCAACTGTCTTTATTTTACAAATCATCTTAGAAAATTCATTGTTAAACTAATCGACTTTACGATATTGTCTCTGTGGATCGACACTCTTGCTTGCCACTGATCTTTAGAATAAGTGTTAAAACTAGAGTTTTATAAATATATTTTTACCGCAAACGACGCGATCAAATTTTGGCGCCGTTGCCGGGGACAATTGACTAAAGACTTTTAGTTTCAAGTGTTTTCTATTTTAATATCTCTTTGCTTTGTTTTGTTTTCGCTATTTTATGCTTGGTCGTAGATCGTTGAGTCGTCCTATTGTAACATACGACTCAACTATAGAGGACATTCGTGCCGCTATTAGAGAGTCGGACCAATTTAGAGGACCTAACTCTACTATTGAGCGTGATCCCCTTAGAGACCGTCCGGTTGCTATGGTTGATGAACTTGTACGTGATCCGATGCATGCACACTTCACTCCAACTACATATAATACACCGTCATGCATCGTGCTCCCTGAGATCGCAGCTTGAACTATGAGATTAAGCCCAACACAATTCAAAATTTACCTCAATTCAATGGGCTATCTCAAGAAGAGCCGTACCAACACATTGATGAATTCACGGCTATCTGCTCTACATTAAGAATTCATAACTTTTCTCAAGATACATTGAAGATGATCTTGTTTCCTTTTTCGTTGAGGGGACAAGCCAAACACTGGCTTGGAACAATACCGGCCAACTCCATCACTACATTGGTTGGCCTTCAAGCGGTATTCCTTCGCAAGTATTTTCCCATGATTCGAACCTTGGAAATAAGATCCCAAATTGGGAATTTTATGCAACTTGATGAGGATACCTTGTATGAAGCATGGGGTAGGTTTAAGGACCTACTTAGAAAATGTCCTCATCATGACATCACCAAGTGGAAACTAATAAAAATTTTTACTTGGGTATGGATGATAACCAAAGGTTGTTTTTAGACGCGTCCTGTGGAGGCTCGCTCATGTCGAAAGATGTGGGGGTGGCTTGGCATCATCTAGAGGAGTTAGGGGAATCTCTCCAATACTCCATTAAATCTGTCCGTGGACGTACAAAAACCCCAACAACTAGTGAAAACCCAAGGGGTATGTATGAGGTTCAACCTTCAAGTGATCTTGCCATACAAGTGTCATCTTTGACGGCTAAGGTTGACAAACTTCTTATGTTGTCATTACCTCAAAACAATCAACCTGAAGAGGGCCTTATGTGCAAATCCCACACATTATGTCACCGAATGCCCAGATGCTCCAAGATTTTATGAATTTGTGGAGGAGCAAGTTAACGCTGCCCAAGGCCAATTTCGGCAATTCAACAATCATCAACCCCCACGACCGGGTAACAATCCATTTTCGAATACATATAACCCGGGGTGGGCAAATCATTTAAATTTTTCTTGGAAAGACCAACCAGGAAACCAACCATATCATGCACCATCTTCTAACTACATCAATCTCACGGCCTACCGGCCATCATCATCATCATCATCTTATCAACCACCTTCTTACCAACAACCCCCTCAACCCACACATCCTCAACAACAAAGAGATCCATCTTTTGAGGACAAAGTCTTACAAGCAATTCAAGGGTTGGGGGATACTTAACAATTGGTGCGTTCTCACTCGCAATCCATCGCAAGGATGGAAACACAATTGGGTCAATTGGCCAATACTTTGAACCAAAGGGAACAAGGTCGGTTGCCCTCCCAACCGATGAAAAATCCACAATGGCAACACATGGTTGAGACCAACCAAGACCAATATGAGGCAAAAGCAATTATGACCTTGAGAAACAACAAGGTGGTTGATAATATGATTGATCCCACTGAAAAAATTTTAAAAAATGAAAAAAATGAAAACCAAAAAAATGAAAAAAATCAAAAAAATCAAAAAAATGAGGGAAATGAGGAAGTCACCATTGAAGCTTCCCCATCGAAAAAAGAAAAGGGCATACAAAAGGAAGGTGATCTCTCCGATCAAACATCTTCGTCTCATTCTACGGTACCACCTTATGTGCCGAAAGCACCATTTCCTACCGCTCTCAATGGCCCATCACCTAATACGAAAAAAGTGCATCAATGGAGGACACCCTTGAGGTGTTTAAACAAGTTAAAATAAATATTCCTCTCCTAGATGCTATCAAGAAAGTCCCAACTTATGCAAAATTCTTGAAGGACTTGTGCATTCAAAAGTGGAGAACACGTAATCATATTACAAAGAAAGTTTTACTCACGGAACTAGTGAGCTCCGTTTTTCAGTGCATAGCTCCTCCTAAGTTGCAAGATCCGGGGACTCCCACCATTCCTATTACCATTGGAACTCAAATCATTGATAGAGCACTAATTGATTTAGGTGCTAGTGTGAACTTAATCCCATATTCTGTTTTTGAACAACTTGAACTTGGGAAACTTAAGCCAACCACTATCACCTTACAACTTACGGATCGCTCTATAAAAATTCCAAGATGGATGGTGGAGGATGTCATTGTGAAAATTCAGGATTTCTATTTCCCGGCCGACTTTGTGGTCTTAGATGTCGAGCCGGTGGTAACCCGAAGAAAGCAAACATTTGTCATTCTTGGTCGACCATTTTTGGCGACCTCAAATGCAAATATTAATGTGAGAAGCGGTGAGATGGAAGTGACCTTCGGAAACATGACCATCAAGTCAAATGTTTATTGTCCGAACAAGTCACCATCTATTGGAGATAACGTTGATTGTTATGTGATCGACGTAATAGATGAAGTTGTGGAAGAGGCGATCACATACATTCTTACGAGCGACCCTTTAGAGGCGTGCTTAGCACATTTTGGATTTGATGACATCGACATTGATCAATCCATTGAAGAAGTCAATTTACTCCTCAATAGTGCGTCTCCAAAGTGGGTACCTCAATTTGAACCTTTGCCCGAACTTGCAAGTGTACCGGAACCATCATCCTTGGATGTCCCACCTACTCTAGAATTGAAGCCTTTACCGGCTTATTTAAAGTATGTATTCTTGGGACCAAATGAAACTCTTCCAGTGATCATTGCCTCCGACTTGACTCTTTTACAAGAGAGTCGGTTAGTTGAAGAGTTGAGAAAAAACAAGGAAGTCATAGGATGGTCGGTTGCCGATCTTTATGGCATTGATCCCTCTATTTGTATGCACCGCATTACTTTAGAGGACAAAGCTAAACCTTCACGAGAAATGCAAAGAAGGTTGAACCCGAACATGAAGGAGGTAGCCATGAAAGAAGTTGTGAAGCTACTTGATGCGGGAATCATTTAACCAATTGCGGATAGCAAATGTGTGAGCCCAACTCAAGTGGTACCAAAAAAATCGGGTATCACCGTGGTTAAAAACGAAAAAATGAACTTGTCCCTACCCGCGTCACTACCGGATGGCGGGTATGCATTGATTATAGAAAGGTGAACACTATGACGTGCAAGGATCATTTTCCCCTACCCTTCATTGATCAAATCCTTGAACATCTCGCGTGTCGCGGGTATTATTGCTTCCTTGACGGTTATTCCGGTTACAATCAAGTACCCGTCGACCTGGAAGATCAAGAGAAAACGACTTTCACGTGTCCATTTGGCACCTATGCCTATCGGCGTATGCCATTCGACTTATGTAATGCACCGGCGACATTTCAAAGGTGTATGATGTCAATCTTTTATGACATGGTTGGAAGTTTTCTCGAAGTCTTCATGGACGACTTTTCTATTTTTTGGAGTTCATTCGATGAGTGTTTGAAAAATCTGAGTGCGGTCCTAGAACGTTGCAAGGAAAAGAACTTAGTCCTAAGTTGGGAAAAAAGTCACTTCATGGTGAAGGAAGGCATTGTTCTAGGACACGTTGTGTCTAACAATGGGATGGAGGTCGACAACCCAAAAGTCGATTTGATTTCTAAACTTCATCCTCCCTCATCCGTGAAACAAATACGGTCATTTTTAGGCCACACGGGTTTTTATTGCCGGTTCATCCGGGACTTTTCGAAAATCACCAAGCCTCTAAGTGACCTTCTTGGAAAAGATGTCCCATTTTTGTTCACAAGAGAATTCATGGAAGCTTTGAACAAGCTACGCGAAGCTCTGTCAACCGCCCCTATCATGAGTGCACCAGATTGGACCATACCGTTAGAGGTCATGTGTGATGCTTCGGACTACGCCGTTGGGGCAGTTTTGGGACAACGTGTTGACAAGCTTCCACATGTTATTTACTACACGAGTAAGACCCTTTCCGATGCTCAACTCAATTATACTACTATGGAAAAGGAATTATTTGTGGTAGTATTCGCATTGGATAAATTCCGTCCTTATCTCCTTGGGTCCAAAGTAATTGTCTATACGGACCATGCGGCACTCAAATACTTACTACAAAAGTCGTACGCCAAGGCAAGACTAATCCGGTGGGTGCTTTTGTTGTAAGAATTCGATTTGGAGATAAAGGACAAGAAAGGAACGGAAAATTCAGTGGCGGACCATTTGTCCCGAATTCATGTTGAGTCTCATTGCACCGTCACGCCAATTCGGGATACCTTTCCCAATGAGCAACTATTTGCCATCAATACAGTGCCCACTCCTTGGTTCACGCATATTTGCAACTATTTGTCCACGGGTAACATTCCTTCTACTTGGTCTCGGCAAGATAAAGATCGGTTCTTTTCCCACATTGGGAATTACTTTTGGGAGGAACTGCAACTATTCAAATATTGCCCGGACCAAGTCATTAGGAGATGCATACTTTAAGGAGAATACCATCGCATCCTCACCTTTTGCCACACGCTCGAATGTGGAGGCCACTTTAGTGGTCGAAAGACGGCGGTAAAGGTGCTTTAAAGTGGCTTTTATTGGCCAACGATCTTCAAGGATGCGCATGAGTTTGCCAAGACTTGTCTTCAGTGCCAACGTGCCGGAAACATGTCTAGGCGGGACATTATGCCTTTATCCCATATCTTGATTGTTGAGATTTTTGATGTATGGGGAATCGACTTCATGGGCCCATTTTTAAATTCCTTCGGAATACATTTTGGTGGATGTCGACTACGTGTCGAAATGGGTTGAAGCGGTGGCCACACGCACCAATGATCATAAGACAGTGATCAAATTCGTTAAGAGTCACATCTTTAGTCGATTTGGTTACCCACGTGCGATCATAAGCGATAATGTCACACATTTTGTGAGCAAGTACTTTGCCGCACTCGCTAGCCGTTATTCAATCACGCACAAGGTATCCTCCCCATACCATCCACAAACTTGCGGACAAGTGGAACTTTCAAATCGCGAGATTAAAAAGATTCTTGAACGTACAGTGGGTGTGATTCGGAAGGATTGGTCAACAAAACTTGATGATGCGTTGTGGGCTTATAGAACGGCTTATAAAACCCCCATCGGCATGTCGCCTTATAGGCTCATTTTCGGCAAAGCGTGCCACTTGCCGGTGGAGTTAGAGCATAGGGCATTGTGGGTGATCAAGAAGTTCAACTTTGATATGCCCACTGCAGGGGATCATCGGAAGTTGCAATTGAATGAGCTTGAAGAGGTTAGAAACGATGCTTATGAAAGTGCTAGGATTTACAAGGATCGAACCAAGGCCTTTCATGATAAACACATCATTCGGAAATCATTTGTTCCGAATCAAAAGGTATGGCTGTTCAATGCCCGGTTGAAGTTATTTCCTGGGAAACTTCGTTCTCAATGGGATGGGCCATTCATTGTAAAAAAGTATCTACCCATGGAGCCATTGAGATTCAAGACCCACGAGATGGGTCTATCTCTAAGGTTAATGGGAAAAGACTTAAGCCTTATATTGAGAATGAGTTCGAGGAGACCAATATTGAGGAGATTGATCTTGCCGATCCGGTTTACCCAGACCAATGAGCATGCACGCGTCTGGCTGAAGACGTTAAACTTAGCGTATCTTGGGAGGCAACCCAAGATTCCGTTTTGAATAAAAATCATTCTTACTTTTCATTTTGTTTGTTTTTCTTTTGGGTTTAATCATGGGATGAAAGGGTACCTTGATAATGCATGATTTTATGTTTGATGGACATTGGAAGGTTTGTTTTTATCGTCTTTGTGCTATTAATCGCTTAACAATGTTGGTGGCACCTTCTCTTAGACTTATAGACAGGTTGGGAACCTTTGGAAGCTCTTTGGAGACATAAAAAGAAACCTACAGCAGATTTGGAGCAATCCCGTCCGGACCAGACTTCAGGTCGTCCGGACCAAGGCTTAAGCACGCAATCCCATAACTCTCTGCTCAGCCGTCTGGAAGAATGAGATTTTCCATCCGGACGAGGACCCAATCCCGTCCGGACCAGACTTTGGGCCATCCGGACCAGGTTTCTAGCAGATCACTGATGCAATCACTGCCTGCCCGTCCAGATCATTAATCTTCTCCGTCCGGACGGGAAATGAAAAAAATCGGAAAAAAATAAAGACGATTGGGCGGCCTGTTAGGGCATTTCTCCTTCTCCCTCATAGCCACTCGACTCTCTCTCAAATCTCTCCATATCTCTCAAACCCTAAGTCTAATCCTCTTGTTTCCCTCTCCTAATCTCTTCTATAATCTCCTCACCTATCATCCCTCCACCATTAATCTCCTCTAGCTTCTACATTTAACCCTTCTCCTTCCCTCCACCAAATCCAAAAAAAAAATTCCAAACCCTAGCCTAACCAAACCTCCATTGTTGGAAATCAAGCTGTTAAGTCTAGGGAGGAAGTCAATCAAGGCAAAAGATGCAAGGGTAGTCCATGCTCAACACCGACGGCTCAACTCCGGCAGTGAACTCCGGCAACTTCGCCGGAAAGTGGGTAACGATTTTATTTTCTTATCTCTTGCATACTTTGAATATTTTTGAATACATTGCAATCATAACTAGTAAAGGAAAGGAAAAGATCGGTGAACCAAGCGCAAGTCGCCCAAAACTGCCACGGGCTTCTAAATCCCCCATCGCGCCGCGAAAGGGAAGAAATCTCGGATGAAGAGATGGACATTCAAGAGGAGCAAGCCTCTAGGGCTGCCCTCTCTATGTGGATTATTCGTCCATACTCTAATCCATCGACGTTCAACATTCCTTTCTTTTCAGGAGATCAAGCGACAAGGGACCAAGTAATTGAGTTGACTAACCAGGGGTTGCAGTACTTATTTTGTAACTTCAACCCCATCTACCCAGGACTAGTCCGCATGTTTTACATGGGATTATATATTGATGTCCAAGATTCGAATGTTTTACGTATGACAGTGGATAGTATAGAATTTGTTTTTTCTGCGAGAGATGTGGCCGAGGCCTTAGGGGTAGTCCATGATGAGAGGGCACCGGCCTACATCCCCGAGGTTGAACAAGTTCTGTATCGGGACATGTGTCTCATGTTCAACCCGGCACTCCCAGTTGGGATCCATCTGCGAAGAGCACACTTGCCCCAAAATCTTTACTTCATTGATTGGGTACTTACGAACGTGTGCTATGGGCACAAATATGAATGAAAGTTTAATCAACTTAGGTGTTTATACTCTTTTCTCTTGGGCGCCTCAATTAATGTACCGAAAATCATATTTTTGGAGATGTAACGCTTTGCCCGGGGCCCTACAAAACCTACCACTCCCCTTCCCTTTGGCCATCTAGTTGGAAAAATTTTGTTGTCAAGGCACACGGGGGTGCAACATACATACAAGTTGGTGGCTAATGAGGCACATGATGTTTCAGTGTAAATGGTCTCCTATTCCAATGGAACAAGAGTATGACTAACTTGGCGCGTCAAAGACACGCTACAGCCGCACCCGATACCCCTCTTGCCCCTCTTGCTCCACAAAGATCACCATCTCCCCCACAACCATTTGAGTATGAGGAACCACATGTTGAGCACGAATCTCCCCCGGCCCATGAACAACCACCCCTTGCACAAAGCCTCATTTAGCAAGAGCCCGCAGCGCCAAGACTTGAGGCGTGACAATTTGATTTTCATGATTATAATGCATTGGTCCATGACATGGCAAATTTGCAGGTTGGTGTGGATGACTTGCGAGCCCGGCAACAATTCATGCATGCCGAGCAAACTCGCGCGCGGGAGGAGGCACATAAACGGGAATATGATTATAGATCCCTTTTTGACCAAATCCTATGTCACCCACCACCCTCCTCTTACGAGTCATCCTATTTTCCCCCATTTCCCGATTATCCACCCCAGGGCCCCCAATGATTTCATTTGGGGACCGCGTCTGGCTGAAGACGTAAAACATAGCGCTTGTTGGAAGGCATCCCAACATTTTTTTTGTTTTGGGCAAGAGTTTTTCGTTTATCCCCATCCATTCTCCTAGCTGTGTGAGGCACGGCTAGGTGACGGTCTAGTATAGCCGCCCGCTAGTGATTATCCCATGAATATTACATTTTCGTAGGCTAATCTATGCTTCTTTCTACTTGTTTTCGTTCTATTATTATTGATTTATGCCATGATGCGTTCACAAGGTATTTTCTATTCTTCATAGTGAAAATTCAAAGGAAAGTGGCTTTTTGACTGATCAAAGCGGAGAACCGAGGATTGGGGATAGCCATAAGGATGCCGGATGCCATGCAAATAAGCCGTGAAGTGTAGATGGGAGTTCAAGGAGTCAAAGCATTGCAAAGTTGGAGATAAGGAGCAAATAGTACCAAAAAGCAGTACCAGCAGTTAGGGACCGGTCCCCATTGTAGCGGGAGACCGGTCTCTCCATGATCAGAGAGCTTTGCTGGATGAAGGTACCGGTCTCTCGAATAGGGAGAGATCGGTCTCTCCTGGAGAAAACCCAGAATTTTTGTGTTGTGTTTTTAATCGCGCAGAGGCAATTTTGTCCGATTTGGTGTCAATAGTAGCGACCTATATAAGGTTATGAACGATTTTAATTAGGATTCTCATTCATTACACATTTTTATTAGGGTTTTATGCTATTTTGGTGATAGAGAGAGGGTTTAAGGGGGCCAAGGATTCTCCATTGAAGCTTTCAAGTTTTTCTTCGATTTCATCTACTTCCTGTAAGAATCTCAACTTTTTCTAAGTATTAAAGTTGTTCCTCTTATCTTGCTCTTTCTATCTATCCATTAATTGCATTAATCTACTTAGTTTTCATGGAAGCTCTAAATTCGATTGTTCTTCTTCTTTTAAATATGGGTGAGTAGTCTTTCAGGAGAGGTCATGTCTAGGGAACTCTATAAATTTATGGATGATTAGATGTTCAATTAGGCCATGTTCATAGTAATTCCTTGGATAATAATTTCTACATTCAAATAAATATTCATAGTGTTATCTTCTTGATTATACGTAGACGGATTGATTCGGCACGTAGATTCCTTGAAGCGATGTCCTATGAGTAGTTCAATGTTAATGAATAATGAAATGACTTCTCTAGGGAATATACTATGGAGATGATTGATTGTGCTTGTCAATGTTCTATGAGTAATATTTGCGTCTCAAATATTGTTCGTATCTAGCAATTGAACTCTAATTATCTCTAAAGAATTGAAATCCCGAAACATGACCAATCCTTATTTTTCAAATTAAGTCTTGCGTTTTAGCTCCCGTTATAAGAATTGCAAGAAATCATTGGTTGGCGATCCTAAAGCCACTCTTAAAAACAAAAAGAATCTCAAGAGACTTTGACCGCTTTACCTAAACTAACAAGAATTCCCTGTGGATCGACTTCGTTCTTACGAGTTACTTGCTACACTGGTCCTTAGCCCTACGCTTCGGGAAACCCTTTCGCTATATACGTTTGGGGTGTAAGCATTTTTGGCACCGTTGCTGGGGAATTTTCGTTGGCATAGGCATAGTAGTCCTCTCTTTTGAGATAAAGAAAAATCTAATAAATTGTTTTGGGTTACATTAATTTATGAGCGCGTGGTCTCGCGACCAAACGAATCGACTAATCCGTAACCCCTCCTTCATTCCAATGGCGGAAGACGACCCTCCTGCTCTTCCGGTTCTCACTATGCGTGATCATCTAAATCCTACAACGATAACCCAACTTTCATGCATAGTAGCTCCGGTGGGTGCTCCTGCGAATATTTTTACCGTCAAGCCGCCTCATCTCCAGATGCTACCCCATTTCCATGGGTTGCATTCTAAGAATCCATACCTTCACGTCCGAGATTTTGATGAAGTTGTGCACACTATTTGCAACAACCAATCGCAACTTGAGTCCACACGTATGAAACTCTTCCCTTTCTCCCTCAAGGACAGTGCCAAGAGTTGGCTAAACTCCTTAAAATCTCAATCTATTGCTGATTGGGAGAAAATGCAAGAAGAGTTTTATAAGAAATTTTTCCCACTCCATTGAACTCGAGCCCTTAAAAAGCTGATTATTTCTTTCACCGAGAAAGAGGGTGAGTCTTTTGGAACTTGTTGGGAACGTTACAAGGATTTGTTGAATGCCGTACCACACCATGGATTCGACGAGGCCCAACAAGTGGTATACTTTTATGAAGGAATTTCTCAAAGAAACAGGCAATTCATAGATATGATGTGTAATGGAGAATTCCTAGACAAAGGCCCCGCAAAAGCTTTGGATTATTTTGACTTTTTGGCAGAAAATAATCATTCTTGGGATTACTCCGATCCCAATGATAGATCATTACCCCAAACTTCACAAAGCCATGGTGGGGGTGGAAAGTATCATCTCCGTGAGCATGACGACTTGTCCTTCAAAGTCGTTCAACTAACAATAAAGTTGGAATCAATGGAAGTTGGTAAAGTGAGTGCGGTAGCTTCTTTGGCTACCCCGGATGATCCTTGTGCAATTTGTGATAATATTGGACATGCAACCTCGCATTGTCCTTCTCTTTCGGTTGTCAAAGATTTGTTGTTAAGTACGGAACAAGTGGAAGCAAATTCAATCAATAATTTTCCAAGAAATCATCCAATACATGGGGGGTATCACCCAAATTGGAGAAATCATCCATGTTTAAGTTTGGGAAACAATGAATTTCAAGGACCTTCCCAAGGTTCTCAACCATACCAACCCCAACAACATTTCAACAATCTTCCACCTCCCAGATTTAACCAACAAGGATTTGCACCACCTCGGTACAGTCCATCAACATTTGTCCAAAATGGGCCATCGGCCAACTCCAATCAATACCAACAACCTCAAAAGAAAAATGATGATGACACCATCTTGAACTTCATGAAAAGTCAAGCATCGGTGATTGGAGATTTAAAGAGTCAAATGTCTAAGCTTACTTCAACATTGGGATCTTTACATCAAGAATGGGGAAAGTTCCCGTCTCAACCATTGATGAATCCAAAACATCAACATTACAATGCTTGCCCTTCCAATCAAAATCAAACTCATGAACAAGCCAAGGCCATTACTACTCTTAGGAGTGGCCGTGAACTTATCAAACCCATTGCTCCCACCATTCCAATTGTTCCACCACCTTCTCAAATTAAGGAACCGGAATTGGTTGAGGAAATTCCTAATCATGAGAATGAAAATGACGAAGTCGTTGTGGAGGAGCCCATTGCTCCAACTTGTTCTCCTATTGCTCCATTTCCACGACGTTTGGTTGGAAAACAAAAATTGCCTTTCCATGATGAAATCTATGAGCTTTTCAAGCAAGTGAAGGTGAACACCACTCTTGGATGTCATCAAGCAAATCCCTTCGCATGCTAAGTTTTTCCGAGATTTATGTACTGTTAAACGGAAACTCAATGTGAAGAAAAAAGTGTTTCTCACTGAAAAAGTGAGTTCTATCCTTCAAACCAACATCGCTCCCAAATATAAGGACCCCGGTTGTCCTACAATATCGATCATTATTGGGGGTAACATGATTGAACGGGCATTACTCAACTTGGGAGCTAGTGTGAACCTTTTGCCTTATTCCGTCTATCAAGAACTTGGGCTAGGAGAGATTAAACCAACTTGTGTGACATTACAATTAGACGATCGGAGTGTGCGAGTACCTTTGGGAGTTGTCGAGGATGTCTTGGTACAGGTGGATATTTTAAATACCCCATTGACTTTGTGGTTCTTGACACAAACCCATTCACACCGTCCACTCAAGCCTCCCAAACACCTATCATCCTTGGTAGGCCATTCCTTGCGACATCCAATGCTATTATCCATTGCAGGAATGGTTTACTTAAACTCACGTTTGGCCACATGACGTTGGAAATGAATGTGTTTAATGTAAGTAGCCAAATGGGGGATGATGAGGATATTCATGAGGTTAGTGTGATTGATACTATTGTTCAAGAACATGTTGATGAGATGATGTACAAAGACCCTTTGGAGGTTTGTCTCTCTAGTGAGGAGTTATCTTTCTTGGAGAATCCGGAAGTGAATTTTTTGGCTTCACTATTAGACGAGTGTGAGGAAATGTGTGGAGTCGGGGATTGGGTGCCCAAATTTGAAGAATTACCAAAATCGAGGGGACATCACTACCATCTAGTGTTCAACCTCCAACACTTGAGTTGAAGCCATTACCAACTAATCTTAAGTATGCTTATTTGGGCATGGAAGAAACATATCCGGTGGTAATTTCTTCGACTTTGGAAGTTGAACAAGAGGAAAAATTGTTGAATGTTTTGAAAGCGAGGCGTGGTGCAATCGGTTGGACAATTTCCGATCTTCACGGCATTAGTACGTTTGTTTGTACCCATCATATATTTTTGGAGGAAGATGTGAAACCAACGCGCCAACCAAAAAGGCATATCAATCCAATCATGAAGGATGTGGTCCGCAAAGAAATCATTAAACTTTTAGATGCGGGAATCATATATCCCATCTCGGATAGCAAATGGGTTAGTCCAATACAAGTGGTACCTAAAAAAACCGGTATAACCGTGCAACCAAATGAAAATGGTAAACTTGTGACTACTCGTTTGACATCCGGATGGCGTGTTTGTGTGGACTATCAGAAACTAAATTCATGTACACGCAAGGACCATTTCCCTCTACCGTTTATTGATCAAATTCTAGAGAGGGTTGCGGGCCATGCGTTCTATTGTTTCCTTGACGGTTATTCAGGTTATAACCAAATAGAGGTCGCTCTTGATGACCAAGACAAGACAACATTTACTTGCCCTTTTGGAACTTATGCCTTCCGACGCATGTCATTTGGTTTGTGCAATGCACCGGGTACTTTTTCACGATGCATGTTAGGCATATTTTCCGACATGGTTGAAAAAATTGTTGAGGTCTTCATGGACGATTTCTCGGTACTTGGAGATAGTTTTGACTCGTGTCTGAAAAATCTTGATTTGGTGTTAGAGCGTTGTGAGAAAATGCACTTGGTCCTTAATTAGGAAAAGTGCCAATTTATGGTTACAGAAGGAATTGTCTTGGGACATGTGGTGTCTAAAAAGGGAATCCAAGTGGACAAAGCAAAAATTGAATTGATTTACAACCTCCCAAGTCCCAAAAATGTCAAAGATGTTCGTTCTTTTTTAGGCCATGCCGGTTCTTACTGGAGGTTCATAAGGGATTCTAGCAAAATTTCACGGCCTATGTGTCAATTGCTTGCAAAAGACACAAAATTTGTGTGGGCTTTGGATTGTGAACAAACATTTTTTAAGTTGAAAACATGTCTTACTACTCTTCCCATTTTCCAAGCTCCGGATTGGAGTTTACCATTCGAACTAATGTGTGATGCAAGCGACCAAACAATTGGTGCGGTACTTGGACAAAGGCGGGAGAGTGTACCTTGTGTCATCTATTATGCAAGCAAAACTCTAAACGATAGTCAATTATACAACAACCGAAAAAGAACTACTTGCCGTAGTTTTTGCCTTGGATAAGTTCCACTCTTACCTCATTGGAGCCCCAATAGTGGTTTTTATCGACCATGCGGCTCTTAAGTATTTGTTAACAAAAAAAGATATGAATGCGAGACTTATCTGGTGGATTCTATTGTTGCAAGAGTTTGACATCACCATACGTGACAAGAAAGGAGTGGAAAACGTGGTGGACGACCATTTGTCGCACCTAGAATTCTCTGATTCTTCTAGTCCACCTATCTTGGAAACTTTTCCCGATGAACAATTATTCGTTGTGTCCAATTGCCCGTGGTACGCGGACATAGTGAATTATTTGGTCACGGGGAAGTTGCCACACATTGGACACCACGTAATTCTAGACGGTTTTTATTCTAGGAGAGGAGCTTTGTTTTTTATGACCCATATCTTTTCAAAATTTGTTCGGACCAAATAATTCGCCGGTGTGTGCCCGACAATGAACAAAGAGATGTTCTTAATTTTTGTCACACCGAGGCGTGCGGGAGTCATTTTTTTGCAAAGAAAACGTCTTCCAAAGTTCTTCAATGTGCCTTTAATTGGCCAACTCTATTTAAAGACTCATTTGACTTTTGTAAGTCTTGTGAGCGGTGTCAACAATTAGGAGGGGTAACCCGTCGAAATATAATGCCCATGACATCGATCTTGATAATAGAGATTTTCGATTGTTGGGGAGTAGATTTTATGGGACCATTTCCTATCTCTAGGGGGTATTTATATATTCTCCTAGCGGTAGATTATGTGTCCAAATGGGTTGAAGCTATTCCAACGCGTACCAACGACCATAAAGTGATCATCCACTT
Organism: Monotropa hypopitys; assembly: GCA_002855965.1. Taxonomy (NCBI): domain Eukaryota; kingdom Viridiplantae; phylum Streptophyta; class Magnoliopsida; order Ericales; family Ericaceae; genus Monotropa; species Monotropa hypopitys. The sequence goes on from NMUG010000986.1 coordinate 18,984, forward strand.
TCTTAAAGAAAATATCTTAAGTCATTTTGGTATGCCTAGGGCGATTATTAGTGATCAAGGAACCTATTTTTGCAATAGACCCTTTGAAAATTTGATGAAAAAGTATTCCATCACGCATAAGGTATCAACCGCATACCATCCTCAAACTAACGGGCAAGCCGAGCTTGCGAACCGGGAAATTAAACATATACTTAGAAAACGGTCAACCCGGATCGTAAAGATTGGTCGTTGCGTTTGACGGATGCTTTGTGGGCTTACCGGACGGCGTACAAAATCGTGCTAGGTGCCTCACCCTATCGTCTTGTCTACGGTAAGGCTTGTCATTTACCGGTTGAATTAGAGCACCGTGCTTTTTGGGCCATAAAATCAATGAATTACCGTTTGTCCGAGGCCGGTGAGCATATGAAATTT
>NMUG010000987.1:0-19388 GCA_002855965.1 Monotropa hypopitys
CCCTTTGAAGCATGAGGTTTTTGCTTATCTTCGGAGACAACTGGGAATTTACAGCATGGAAGAATTAAGCTTTACTTAGTTGATCCAACTAAGTAAAGCTTAAGGGAGAGTTTGTTGGTGATAATTTTAAATTCAAATAATAATCGTTGGGCTGTGGAATGGTCCTCCTATTTTTTAGCCTTTTTACTTAGTCTTTCTGTTTGTTATCAGTTCCTGATTTGTAGCTCCTAGTTGTTGCTGCACGTTGGAGTGCATAGTGGTAGGATTCTGTTGTTATTTCAGCTATTTAAGGCTGCAGTTTATTCCAATAAATGAGAAGTTTTGCTGTGAATTACCTTTGAGTTAACATGGGCCCCGTGCAAAATATGACACTTGAGACCCATGTGGGGCCGTGCGAAATATGACACTTGAGATCGGTGTGGGCCCCGTGCAAAATATGACTGTGACATAAAAGTATGACTGAGACAAAAACCGTCCTGATTTGTATATATAATGTGGTGATGTGGCTATAATGTGGCAAAAAATGTGACTGGAACAGGAAATGTATGACTGGGACATATGAAGAATATGACTGAGACATTTTCCTGTTATGTATAATAGATATGTATCCAACAACAATAACTACAAACAAGGAATATTTCATATTGTAACACTATATTACTATATCAATAACAACCAATCTCATATGAATGCAACTCAACACTTTTCTTTGTTAATTCATTTATTCAATGTTAATCGGCCCGTGTTCGTTGGTTTGGCATAATTTATCAATCGATGTTTAGATCCCAATGTTAATTCGGGACAAGTATGGAAGCAATCTTAGCCAAGTAAGATAGGCAAGATGATTATGGCTGGGATGATAAAGATCACCAAGAAATGGTTGATTGAATCAAACCTATGCATTTGATTATAACTCAAGTTTTGCAATACATCAATATTATAGGTTTCCAACTTAGATTTGTTCCAAGTAACAAAAATGAAAGTGCAATCACAACCAAGAAAGCAATGGCAATCACAAACAATCACAAAAGGCAAGAAAGTAAAATACAAGGCAAAGTAAGAAAAGTGAACACAAGAAATATAGAGGTTCGGTTAGGCTTGTCCACGGCCTAGCCTACATCCACTCCTTCAAAACTATGAAGGTTCTACTAAATAATGATTACCTTACGGATAGTAATCAAACCTTACAATTGCCTTGAGCTTCTTGACTGAGTGAGCTCTAACCTTGTGATTCTCCCAGACGACACTTGTTGTTACCTCCTTGAGATGCTTTCGGGTGGCTAAGGACCTTGAGTACTTCCGGGTGACTCAAACCTTGCAAGTTCTAAGCCTAGAACTTGAATTACACTCAAGTATACAGAGAAATAATAATGAGGAAGACAAACCTTCCTTCACAAATGAAGAACAAGACTCTCTCCAAGAATTAAGAATAAAATTCTCTCAATAAGATATACAAGGAAAATACAAGTATAGAGAGAGTGTGTGTTTAGAGCTTTGTGGGAGACAAGAGTATGTATGAAACTTTTAAGAGTGGTCTCTTGGGGTGTTTAGGACCCTTGGACATGTTTTTATAGCCTCCATGGAGAATATAGTCATTTATAGCCGTTGGGTGGTATTGTGATAATTTTGAGCAACGTTTCCCAAGCTTTGGACAAAAACTACACTGATTGGTAGGCAACCAGTATGTTGGCCGGTGTACCGGCCGATGATCCAGTATTTCAACTCTCGGGATTTTGGCTGACCCATCTTAAAATTAGGGACCGGTAGCCAGACCGATATACAGTATACCGGCCGGTGATCCAATTGACATTCCGATGGAGCTATTGCCTTCTGGATTGATCCAAATCTGGTGAGGCTTGATCCTTTGGCTTGGTTTTATAATTTCTTACAACTTTCTTGAAGATCGCAACTTAGAAAAATGTAAGTACAAAAAGCATTGTTAATATGAAAATTTCTAAGAGTGATTTATAAAACCTTTAAGAATGTTCGGAAATCAATTTAAACAATTAAATCATACAAGGGATCTCAGAAAATTATTGTAATGATAAGCAAACAATAAAAACCTATTTCCTTAACATCCTCAAAATCATTTGATTGAACCACAAAGATTTAAATAATTCAATCATAGTTAAACAATTTCCTTGAATATAAGATTTTAACCTTTTAAGCACAAATCAAGAAAATAAAATCATTTTAATATAAACTAAATTTATGTGGATAAAACTATTGAAAATACATCATCAAACCTAAAGGGTCAATAGTAAGGTTTCGACCTATGAGTTTGTCATTCGCCTCTATTCGAGGTTACAAGTTTATCGGGAGTTAGGTGTGTTTGTTTTGCATTTTGAGGAAATCGAAAGAATGCGACCTTGTACAATCTAACTATTCATTTTGAGTTATTGAGATGCTAGCTAACAATGTTGAAGTTGTGACCTTTCGTTCCAGATTTCTTAGTGGTTGAGTACCTCAATAATGGGTGATATTCTCTGACATGAGTCTTCGATTCTATAGTAGATTATTCATTCTGTCGCCATGTCGAGGAGGAGATTCATCATGAATTTCATCATTCTCCATTAATCGTTCATATGGATATTGCAGTCCGTGGATTTATTGAGTCTTTTATGTGTTCAAAAGATTATTTGATTTCATAGTGCATCGTTATTGGTAGTCAGACAAGGATCCACGTTTTACATCTCGTTTTTTGTGTAGTTTGCAAGAAGCTCTTGGGTCTAAGCTTGTTTTTAGTACCATTTTTCATCCACAAACCGACGGTCAATCGGAGCGTACCATTCAGATTATGAAAGATATATTGCAAGCATGCATGTTAGACTTCTGGGGAAGTTGGGTAGGCCACCTACCACTTGTGGAGTTCGCTTATAATAATAGTTATCAACCGAGTATCAGAATGGCACCATTCGAATCCTTGTATGGCCAACCATGTAGATTGTCAATTTGTTGGGCCATTTATTATTGATAGAATTGGGAAGGTAGCGTAACGCTTGTCTTTGCCACCATGTATTTTGAAAGTTCACAATGTTTTTCACATATCTATGTTACAAGAGTATGAGCCGAATCCTTCTTGCGTTCTTAGTTGGGCTAATGTATAGCTTGATGACTGATGTGTCCTATAAAGAGAGACTATTATGTATTCTCGAGTCTCGAGAGCAAGTGTTGAGTAGCAAAATGATTTCATTAGTACAGATTCTTTGGAGTAACCGCGTGAATGAGAATGAGGTACAAGCCAAATACCCAGAATTAATTTCTTGATATTTTTGTAATCGTTAGTATCGTTGTATTCATATCCGTATCTATACATTTATGTAATTTCGACGACAAAATTTCTTTTATGGGTGTTAGGATGTCATAACCTGATTTTTATAATAATTTTCCAGATTTATTTCGTGGTCAATATTATTATCTTCGAGGTTATAATGATGTTCGGGATTGAGCCATGTCATTTCAGGCAAGATCGAAGCTCGTTGAGCCTTGGAGTTGAGATTTGGGGCAGGTTGCATGGTTATCGGCAATCATGGTTGGGTTGCCACATGGTTATCGGTAACCTATTGGTTGCCTAAGCCAACATCACCCTTAATTATCAATAACCATGGTGTGTGGTGCCTCTGGTTAACGATAACACATTCATGCCATTTAGTCCAGTGGAGCATGTTATCAATAACTGGAAAATTTTTAGGGTATCGATAACTAGTGTGTGGAGGCTTGGGGTATTTAAATGATTTTAGGTCATTTTAATCACCTCTAATCATATTTTTCTAACCTTAATCAGTGTATAACCTCTCTCCCTCTCCTTCATAGCCCATTAACTTCTCTCCTCTCTATCTTGGAATCCAACCGGAACCAAAGTTTAGGACATTCAAGTCTCTTTCTCTCTACGGTAGGAATTTTTATACCTTTGACGCATATTTATGTGTTTCTCTCTTCCCTCTCTTTGTATGCATTCGTTAATTGAGATATTGTACTCGTTTTGATTTCTAAATGTTGTAATAACTTAGGGTTTCCATATCATTGAAATTCCTTCAGTAAGAATGTTGATTTGGGTTGTATATGTAACACTCTTAAAAATTTAAATCATTTTTTTTTGAAGACGAGGATCCAAGAGCATTGATAAAAGTCTAGGAGATAATTAAATCATTCCCATAAGCTACTACATGTTCCACATGACACATCACACATGAGTTTAAAGAAATACAAGTTCGGGTGTTAACATTTTAAAGTACAATGATCATGAAATACAAGTGCAAGCCATGCCCATATCTTGGGCCAAGACTCCAACATGCTCAATTGCAAAATGCGCTTGAATCACCCGCCAAACTATGTTATCGGCTTTTTCCCTAAAAAAGAGAGGGTTAGGCCACGCCTAGTAGGAAAATCTAAACAAATGATTCATGTGATTGCGATACACAAAAGTAGCAAGGATGCATGCATGAAGGATAAGTAAAATGACAAAGTGCGAACTACCAAGTTAAAGGCATACCATTCCAAGATTTTCCCACATACTTACAAATGATTTGATACCGTAATTCCATCTTTTATCAAGTAAGGATTTTCACCAACTTTCAAGAGTTACAAGGCTAGTTCTGTGTTAGGGGCTCGTCAACCTCTAAACGTGAAATTTCCTAGTTATTCCCCGGCTCGCCGAGAAGGGCCAGTTAACCCTCCATTGCACAATGTCGTGGGTGCTCGCATTAGCCACCCAAGGTATAACAACCTGAATCCATAGCCAACTCACTTGTCATTTCCACATTATATTCCTCGTATAGAGTAAGGGCCAAAGGCCTTGATGTGATTTCCCATATAGGTCCAACGTGTCAACGCGAATGATTCACATTCAATTTGCTATATCTAGGTTCCATTCACATTTTCCCCAAAATTACATGACAAGTCAAAATAAGGGTTTTCCAACATTTGGGGCTTTTCGATTAAATCCATCAATTTGTCAAATTAACACATAGAGGAACCTAGATACATGTTCTTAGGCCACCCTAGACAAGGTGAGAACACTCAATTGATATCCTACTAAACCCATCAACAAACATCATTACAACTTACACAAAATCAAAGGTTTTGGGTGTAACTCAAAGACACATGTATACACAAGGTTCGAAATCCCTACCTTGAGGAGAGAAGACTTACAACCCACTGAGAGAATCCACGCACCGCAACACTTTGAGCCCCACACCGGATAGAGCTTGAAATGCTCTTCAATGTTAAAGAAGATCAAAATTCAAGGAGAGGTCTTGAATCTAGGGATTTTAGAGAGAAGGTAGAGGTTTGAGAGGGTTTAGGAGAAGAGGGAGGGAGGCTACAGCCGAATTAGAAGAAATGGGTAAACCCTAGGCCAAAAAGAGTGAAAATTCGCAACTTAAAATACACTGCCCGACTTCCCCGTCCGGACGGGAACACCGTCGTCCGGACGAGCACCCATCTCCGTCCGGATGGGACCCATCCCTGGTCCGGACCAAGCTACTGCTGCACAACCCCGCCTTCACTGCTCGCTCGTCCGAAATGGGTCACCTCGTCGTCCGGACGAGGGACCTGCTGTATGGTCCGAATTGTGCTGAAATGCTCCCGAACCTTGTTGACGCATCCACGAACACTTCCTTAACCTTCGATAAGCCAAAACGACGTCCCTCGATCATACCACGACATCCACAAACATCACAAATAGTTCCCGCGTCAATTAAGTGAATCGATTACGAAACGATGCGATGACGTAACGAGCGATAACGAATTAATGTTAAGCGATATGATTCTAAAAAATATATTTAAAACGTTATAAATTTTACGGAGTGTGACAAACTACCCTCCTTACAAAAATTTCGTCCCCGAAATTTACTAAAACAAAACGCGATAAGAAAGAGTAAAACAGGTACCTTATTCGAAAAGCGTAGGGTACTTCTCCATCATTTCGTCTCATCGTTCCCACGTAGCTTCTTCCAAGCCATGATTCCTCCAAAGGACCTTCACCAAGGTGATAGTCTTTCCCCGCAACGCCTTCTCTTGCATGTCCAATATGCGTATCAGTTGCTCCTCATAGGAAACGTCCGCTTCCAAGGCTAGTGTAGACCAATCCAAAACATGACACGGATCCGGTTCATATTTTCGAAGCATGGAAATATGAAAAATATCGTGGATATTAGAAAGAGTGTACGGTAACGCTAAACGATAAGCAACTTCTCCCACTTTCTCGATGATATCAAATGGTCCAATGAAACGCGGTGCAAGTTTTCCCTTCTTCCCAAAGCGAGATGTCCCACGACGCGACGATACTTTCAGGAAAACATGGTCACCCACCTCGAAAACCAAAGGGCGACGACGATTATCCGCGTAACTCTTGTGTCGACTCTGAGCTGCCAACAGCCTCTGACGGATTTTCTTCACTTGCTCGGTGATCAGTTACATGCTCTCCGGTCCCATCATGGCAGAATCCCCAATCTCGGTCCAACATACAGGTGATCGACAAGGTCGGACATACAATGCCTCGAACGGCGCCATGTCAATGCTAGAGTGATAGCTATTGTTGTAGGTGAATTCAACCAACGGCAAACAATCCCACCAACTCTCAAGGTAGTCCAAGACACAAGCCCGCAACATGTCTTCTAAGACTTGAATAGTGCGCTCCGATTGACCATCGATCTGCGGATGAAAGGCGATACTGAAATGCAAATCGGTGCCATAAACTTTCTGCAAACTCCTCCAAAAATGGGATGTAAAACGTCGTGGATCACGATCGGATACAATAGACAACGGGACTCTATAGAGACGGATAATCTCACGGATGTATAATCGGCTCAAAGAATCCACTGACTGCGACAAACGAATCGGCAATAAGTGCGAAGATTTGGTCAATCTGTAGACGACAACCCAAATAGCATCCTTCCAATCATGCGACCTCGGCAAACCCGAAACGAAATTCATGGTAACATGGTCCCACTTCCATTCTGGAACTGGCAACGACTGTAACAAACCTGCTGGACGTTGGTGCTCGGCCTTCACCTGTTGACATATCAAGCATCTCATCACGAATATAGCAATGTCTTTCCTCATCCCTGGCCACCAAAACTGTTGACGAACAATATGATACATTTTTTCACCTCCTGGGTGCACTGCGAAAGGGGAATGATGAAACTCATGAAGAATTTCCTGTCGGCACGACATCGGTACAAGAAGTCTCCCCTTGAAACGGACGCTGCCATCTTCGAATACGGCTCATCCAAGTGGTGCCTCCTCATCTAAGCATCGGGAGCGAACCCTCACGGCCTCGTCATCAGTTGCTTGCGCGTCTATCACACGTTGAGATAATTCGTAGTGAATGGTCAAATTGCACAAAGTAGCACTTTCCCCAATGTCTTCGGCATGCAAAACAAAATCGCCCAATCTCGAAATGTTCTTCCAATCATAAATCGTCAAAAGAGGTAGGTGACAAGACCTTCGACTCAAAGCATCTGCAACAACGTTGGCTTTGCCCGGGTGGTACTGAAGCTCGAAATCATAATCTTCCAAGTGTTCCATCCATCGACGTTGCCTCAAATTGAGTTCCTTTTGCGTAAACAAGTACTTGAGACTTTGTGATCGGAAAAGACCTCGAATTTTTCGCCATATAAGTAATTCCACCAACTCTTCAATGCAAAAACGATAGCGGCAAGCTCCAAATCATGAGTTGGATAGTTTCTTTCATGTGTCTTCAGTTGCCTCGAACCATATGCAACCACTTTTCCTCCTTGCATCAATACACAACCCAAGCCTTCACGAGACGCGTCACAGTAAACAGAGTAACCAACTCCTCTCTCAGGCACAATCAAAATAGGTGATGAAGTCAAACGACTTTTCAACTCCTCAAATGAAGCATCACAAGCGTCGTCCCACACAAAACGAACGTCCTTCCTCGTCAGTCGAGTCATAGGGGCAGCAATACGAGAGAAGTCAAGCACGAATCGGCGATAGTAAACGGCAAGACCCAAGAAGCCACGAACCTCGAATACATTAGTCGGCTTCGGCCAAGTGATGACAGTCTCAATCTTTGCGGGATCCACATAAACGCCCTCTTGGGACACGACATGACCCAAGAACTTCACCTTTGATAGCCAAAACTCGCATTTATCGAGTTTGGTATAAAGCTGATGCTTCCTTAGTAGCTTAAGGACAATGTGAAGATGCTCACCATGCTCCTCAGAAGAAGCTGAATAAATCAAGATATCATCGACGAATACCACGACAAACTGATCCAAGTACGGGCGAAAGATGCAGTTCATCAAATCCATAAACGTAGTTGGTGCATTGGTTAGCCCAAACGGCATAACCACAAACTCGAAATGACCATAACGAGTGCGGAAAGTGGTCTTTGGGATATCCTCCTTGCGAATGCGAAGCTGATGGTAGCCCGACCTCAAGTCGATTTTGGAAAAGCAAGTCAACCCTTGCAATTGGTCGAAAAGATCATCGATCCTCGACATGGGATAGCGGTTCTTGATGGTAATACGGTTCAACTTTCGATAGTCAATGCATAGACGGAGAGCTCCATCCTTCTTTTTAGCAAATAGTGCGGGTGCTCCCCAAGGAGAAGAACTCGAACGGATAAAGCCCAACTTGTATAGCTCCTCAATCTGGGACTTCAACTCCCTCAATTCGGCCAGTGCAAAACGATACGGTGGAACAGATATAGGCGCGGAACCCAAAATAAGATCGATAGGGAACTCGACGCCTCTGACAGGAGGTAAACCCGGTAATTCCTCAGGAAAGACATCTGGATAGTCGCTAACCACGAATGGTAACTCAACACGGCCCGATACGTCATCATCTAATGCTAATCTAGCAAGTAAACAACGAATCGACAAACACTCCTTCGGATCAAGAAAAGCTGAAGCTACAGGCTCTCGTCGGTCTTCCAAGAAATAGAAATAATCTCCGTCGGCATCCCGAATAAGAACTCGGCGACGATAACAATCTATAGTGGCATGATGCGAAGGCAACCAGTCCATGCCCAATATAAGGTCAAAACCCGCCATATCCAGAACGATACAATCAAAAGTGAATCGTCGGTCCGCAATAGTCATCTCACACTGACGACAAATATAACTCAACGGAATGTGACCCCCAACTGGCGACTCAACCATAATAGGAAGATCAAACACCTCCAATTCTAAGCCCAAAGCCGATGCAAAAGAAAATGCCAAAAAGGAATGTGATGCGCGCGAATCATTAAGAACAGATGCCCAATAATTATAAATAAGAATCATACCACGAATGACAGAAGTCTCTGGTGGCTCTGCAGTGATCGACTTCTCCACAGTTGGAACTGCATAGACTCGCCCCTGAGTCACCTGAGTCTGCCCCGCTCTGCCACACTGTCTAGATGACTGACCTGACCCAGATGGGCCTCTCTTGATAAACCAGGACCCTGGCTGGATGGTACAGGAGCCCGCTGAAAGGACTGTTGTTGCTGCTGACTCTGGCAGGGCTGCTGAACAGAACCCGCCTCGCTTCGCTCTCCCCCTTTTGCATGACAAGATCTGGGAGTGTGACCGGTCTGACCACATTCGAAACAAATAGTCTGCGGACAATCGGTACGAATATGACCCAGGTGATTGCACTTGTGACACACGATGTCTGCTCGGTAGGACACACCCTGACGATTGACTTGCGATGGTGGTCTCTGACTCTTCTGAAAGCGAGATGGCTCGCGCGACCTCTTCTTTCCAAAGCTATCCGATGAGCTGCTCGATCCCGAATACTGATTTCTTGGTTCCCACACTTTGACTTCTTTGACAGACTCACTCTTTGACTCAATCAATCTGGCACACTCCACCAAGTCTGCAAAAATCCGAATTCGGTGGCCCACAATAAGACGCTGGATGGCAAGAAGTAGGCCTTTCTCGAACCGCTTGCATTTCATTTCCTCTGTGTTTACCCAATCATGAGCAAACCTCGACAGTGACTGAAACTTCGTAGCATACTGGGTCACTAACATCGACCCCTGTTCCAACTTCTCAAACTGCTCGCGCAACTCGTCAAGGAAGGATTCCGGAAAGTATTGACTTTCAAACGAAGCTTCAAAATCAGTCCAAGTCATACCAGCAAGAGAATCAATAATGACCTGAGGGTTAGCGCCCCCAAGCACTCGCATAGCATCACGTCGGCCATCCACCAAAGTTGCCCACCATTCACTGGCCTCGCCGATGAGTTGGAAGGAAGCAAGAGATATACGGATCTTGTGGTCGACTATCTCCAACATTTCAAAAATCTTTCTGACTTCCGTTAGCCAATGATTTGCCTCAATCGGATCAACTTCACCATTAAACTTCGAAGGGTCTATGCGGCAAAACTCACAGAGCGCATCCGAAAGACGGTTACCGGCATGATCCCTTAATGTCGCCACTCCTCTGCTAGCTTCTACCACTGCCGTAGCGATCTCACGGATAAACTGCCCAGCATTGGCCAGTCCTCCGGGGATAATCCCTTCAGCCTGAACCACGTCGGGAAACTCCCTTTGTTGCCCATTAACTTCTTCACTGCTCGCGTCGGGTATCACAACCCCACGGCATCCACGACCCCTATTTCCTACACGACGTCCAGCCATTTTCTACGAGACAAGAGAAAAGGGATACATTAAAAAAAGGGACCTGAACAACTACTTCAACAACCAAGGAGAGTACTAAAAGCAACGTAGAAGCAACGACAAACCCAACAAGGACTTCAACGTAAGAGTACTCAACCCACACTTTTACTTGGAATTCGAGAGGAATCGACACCTTTTTATCTTACACACTCTAGGGACTTAAACAAACCATTAGATTTATCAATTTGGTGTTTCTTCTTAACCTCATGCCATGCATACACACGCCCAAGCAATCATATGCAATGCAACCCCAAAACCCGATGCACCCATGTGGGACTATTTGTCCCCTTCCAATTTCCTAAGTTTTCGCAACCTTTTGCTCTGATACCAACTGTAACACCCTTAAAAATTTTAATCATTTTTTTTTGAAGACGAGGATCCAAGAGCATTGATAAAAGTCTAGGAGATAATTAAATCATTCCCATAAGCTACTACATGTTCCACATGACACATCACACATGAGTTTAAAGAAATACAAGTTCGGGTGTTAACATTTTAAAGTAAAATGATCATGAAAGAAAAGTGCAAGTCATGCCCATATCTTGGGCCAAGACTCCAACATGCTCAATTGCAAAATGCGCTTGAATCACCCGCCAAGCTATGCCATCTGCTCTTTCCCTAAAAAGAGAAGGTTAGGCCACGCCTAGTAGGAAAATCTAAACAAATGATTCATGTGATTGCGATACACAAAAGTAGCAAGGATGCATGCATGAAGGATAAGTAAAATGACAAAGTGCAAACTACCAAGTTAGCCACCCAAGGTAAAAGAACCTGAATCCATAGCCAACTCACTTGTCATTTCCACATTATATTCCTCGTATAGAGTAAGGGCCAAAGGCCTTGATGTGATTTCCCATATAGGTCCAACGTGTCAACGCGAATGATTCACATTCAATTTGCTAAATCTAGGTTCCATTCACATTTTCCCCAAAATTACATGACAAGTCAAAATAAGGGTTTTCCAACATTTTGGGGCTTTTTGATTAAATCTATCAATTTGTCAAATTAACACATAGAGGAACCTAGATACATGTTCTTAGGCCACCCTAGACAAGGTGAGAATACCCAATTGATATCCTACTAAACCCATCAACAAGCATCATTAGAACTTACACAAAATCAAAGGTTTTGGGTGTAACTCAAAGACACATGTATACACAAGGTTCGAAATCCCTACCTTGAGGAGAGAAGACTTACAACCCACTGAGAGAATCCACGCACCGCAACACTTTAAGCCCCACACCGGATAGAGCTTGAAATGCTCTTCAATGTTAAAGAAGATCAAAATTCAAGGAGAGGTCTTGAATCTATGGGATTTTAGAGAGAAGGTAGAGGTTTGAGAGGGTTTAGGAGAAGAGGGAGGGAGGCTACAGCCGAATTAGAAGAAATGGGTAAACCCTAGGCCAAAAAGAGTGAAAATCCGCAATTTAAAATACACTACCCGACTTCCCCGTCCGGACGGGAACACCGTCATCCGAACGAGCACCTATCTCTGTCCGGATGGGACCCATCCCTAGTCCGGACCAAGCTCCTGCTGCACAACCCCGCCTTAACTTCTCGCTCGTCCGGAATGGGTCACCACGTCGTCCGGACGAGGGACCTGCTGTATGGTTCGAATTGTGCTAAAATGCTCCTGAACCTTGTTGACGCATCCACGAACACTTCCTCAACCTTCGATAAGCCAAAAAGACGTCCCTCGATCATACCACGCCATCCACAAATATCACAAGTAGTTCCTGCGTCAATTAAGTGAATCGATTACAAAACGATGCGATGACTTAACGAGCGATAATGAATTAATTTTAAGCGATACGATTCTAAAAAATATTTAAAACGTTATAAATTTTACGGAGTGTGAAAGTATAACATCATTGCATACTTTAATTTCATGTTTTATCTTGAATTTGTAAAAATTTCCAAATCGTTCGGAAGCCCTAGATTTTCATAAAATTCATAAATTAGAGATTTTGTCCCTCCTCTTTTCCTATAGTCAAATTGATTGTATATTATTAAAATTGGGTCTTGGATATGCAAATTGAGTCATGGAATCATATGAATTGCATTGGGTAATAATGTAAGAAATTGATAATCATAGTTAGGATGGAATATGCCCTAACATTGGAATTGGAATTGCAAATGGAATTCTTAATTGGAATTAGATTCATGGATTGGAATTGGAATCATGGATTGGAATTGGAATTATAAATGGAATTTGAAATTAAAATTGGGACAAGCATATAAGGCTTGAAATATTGTTATTATTATTAACAAAATGGATTGGTTTCTTTTGGGAATTTCATTCCCTAGATGGATATCATCCAAGACATTGTAAAATAGGAGTTCGACTGGGCCTCCCGATTGTTCAGGAAATACGAGGAATAGACAGATAGTTAGTCGACGAACTACTATGCTAGAAATAATCCAAGTGATGTTCTATTAGTCCAAATATGGAATTGGCTTAGTGTGTGATTCCCTTACTCCAAAACATGATAACTGTAACAATCCGCCCCTGCACTATACAATATTGTCCACTTTGGCCGCCAGATCCTAGTGGACTTCCCAGAGGGTCACCCATCCTTGGGCTACTCCAAGATGAGCACATTTTACTAGGAAGTTTCAATGGACTTTGACGCCCGCATGACTTTAAAATGTCTTATGCAAGGTAAGTTCATGATCTATTATTTAAAGCATGCAAAGTACATCCACCAAGCGACGTGAAACTCATCACCAACCCGGACGTCTCCTGAGGCTCCTTACTAGACACCTTTATCTAGGACTCTCAGTTGACACCACATCCAAGTTGGGTGTCACAGTCTCCCCCACTTTCGGAACACACGTACTCATACGGGGTCAAGATTCGCCTCTGGTCTCACATTTCTGATTGGTGCAGGCTTTGATACCGTATATAACGATCTGCCCTTGTCCTGCACAATATTGTTCACTTTGGCCATCAAATCTCAACGGACTTTCCAGGGGGTCACCCATCCTTGGACTTGTGCAAGGTAAATTTATGATCAATTATTTATAGCATGCAAATTACATTCACCAAACGATATGGGGGCCGTCTACCAACTCGAACATCCCCTGAGGCTCCTTACCGAACACCTCCATTTGGGACTTCCAGTTGACACCACGTCCAAGCCAGAGTGTTACAATAACGGTAGGAATTATGATATAATATAAAATTGGCTTGTAATGTGATTCCCTTACTCCAAACATGATAACGGGAGGAATTATGTGGTGGTCCAAAATTGACTTATGATGTGATTACTTGAATTTATATATGTATAATGATATCGGTAAAGTAACGGAATGAAATGAAAAATAATTGGATGGTGGATTCATAATCGGATCATAGTCGCGCAAATTGGTATTTCTCTCATATCATTCATCCACGTGTGTTTCACTACCCTAGCACAAGTGCATCACAACCATATGCATCACTGGATATAGATTTTCCTACTAGGCATAAGGCTCTCTATTTTTCAGATATCGAGCCTCAACCATGATGACTAGTATGCTTTTGGATGTTGACATTCCTCTTCGTTTTGAGGAGTTTATTTATGTAGTAGAAGGTTTCCATTGTGTTTTGAAAGGATATTGGAAGGAATTTGTAATAATTAGTAATTGATTTTGGAGTTTCAATCTGGAATGTAAAACTTATTTATGTTATGTTGGGTTGGATAACACTTGATGGATGTGATGATTTAGTTTGCATTATTGATATATATAACATAGTGTTAATTATTTCTCATTTATGAAATAATTTTTTTAATGGTATAAAAATCCAAAATGTAACCGTATGAGATGGTTTGTGTAACACTCATTCCTAGTAATTCGATTAAATGGATTATATATTAATAATTAAATTAATCCAAATGATTGTATGTGTCTAAGTATTGGCATACAAGTTGTGAAGTGCGATATCGAATGAATGTGGAAAGGTTTCGGGTGGAATTGGGTGTGAAAGGAGGATTGAAATGAATTAGAGGTCAATGGAACTTGTGTTGAGGTACTAGGAATTGTAGAAAATCATTTTGGGCAAGTTCGGAGGTGTTAAGAATCGTGGTATGAAGTGAGTATGTTATGAATCATTTCCGGTAATATATGGGTTTCATTGTAGACCTATTTCGATCCTTAAATATCCTGAATATAAAATTATATTCTTCATGAAAGTTGTAGAGGGTTAAATTACGGAAATAACGCAACTTGAATGGACTCAATCCGAGTTATAACGAAAACGTTATGGCCAAAATAGTTTTCGGTAACCCGAGTCCTAGTATGAACCCGAGAAGTGGGTTATCGATAACCCGAATTGTTGGGTTATCGATAACCGGGGCGCTCCTTAGCAAAACCCGAGAAGTGGGTTATCGATAACCCGAATTGTTGGGTTATCGATAACCAGCACGCCCATAGAAAAATCCGTAGAGTGGGTTATCGATAACCCGATTGTTGGGTTATCGATAACCCGTTACGCGGAAGGAAAATCCGGAAATTCATTTTTAAGTGTACTTAAGGGCGTTTTTATCAATTTTAATTGTTTTATAACCTCCCTAATGTGTATTAGGGTTGGTGTAATCGTTTTATAGCCAACATTGTTACATCTTAGAGCCTAGAGAGAGGGGGAAGGTTTTAGAGATAGAATTGAAGATATCTTGAAGATCCGAAGTCTCGTGAACGATCCGAGACCGTTTTTGGAATCCTTAGAGCGTGGATATCATTATACAAGGTATAGTTTCTTCATCCTTGTACTTTTATTTTGGAGGATTTCTTAAATCTCGTTTTGGATGGTTCATGTATGGCGGGTTTGTTTTGAGGATTGCGAAATAGACATCTTTGTGAGTCTAGATTTGTGCATAGATGGTGAATTGATGATGAATCGAGTTTGGAATCTAAAATTTTATATATCTCTTGGAGGGGTTATGATTTAGGTGTAATTATCTAGTTCCGGTGACAGTTATTATACTTGTAGGTGGTGTACTATGTATGTATCATAGTTATGGATGTTGGGTGTTAACAAGAATTGTAGAAGATGTCCGGAGGATGTTTTGAAGTATGGATTTTGGGAATTTGAAATTGTGGTGTGTGTAGATTCGATTTGGGCTAGTGAAAGAGGTATCAATGCCATGAGATTCGTCAATTTTGGTATTAGTAGACACATTTGTGTATGGAGTAGCGGGTTGGTCCATGCGGGAAAGTGATGGTCTTAATAAAGTATAATTCTCATTTGCATTTTTTTGTTGTACCGATAGTAATAGTATAATTGGTACAGGTTTTTGGAGCGAGGTGTTCAATATTGCGCGGAGATAGTATCGACACTTTTACTTAGGTATTCTGGTGAGTCTGATAGATATGACCTGAATGTTATATATATGCGAAGTTAGTGTATTTTCTTATAAGTTGGAAATCAATTAAAGAAAAAAATGGATTTAAGACCCTTGATGTATGGATTGTGTGTGAATGTGTGGTGTGCATGCGTAAGTAGTAAATACGGAAAATGGTTGAACAATCCTTTTATTATAAACAATTACATGTTAGAATGTGATGGATTATGTGTACTTAAAGAATTTAAGTCAGGAAGTATTGATTATTGGGAAGAAACCCTTTACATGTTAAAGTCGGGCTGCAGTTCGGTGACATGTTACATGTTGAAGCTGGGTTGCAATCTTAGTGACATGCGGAGAATGGGCTGCGGTCCAAGCATATATGATACTTATACCGGTGGCCAGTTTGGACAATTATGACATTAGTCAAAATGGTATATCGGTGGCCAGTGTTGGCAAGAACATTGGCCTTAGGCCTTGAATAATGTTCGGTGGCCAGTTTTGGCATACATTCGGCATGTAGCCATGATACTTATACCGGTGGTCAGTTTTGGCAAATATTCGGCTTGTAGCCATGATTGGGTATAGTGTGTTGATGAATGCGTTGCGATGCATTGTACGAGGTTATGCGAGACATTTTCCCATTGATGAGAAAAACATGAAATGGAATTCCTTTATATAATAAATTTATACAACATCTCGTAGTATGAGATAGAGAGTGTGGTCGGAAACGATTAGTAAATAGTCTAATCATGACATCAAAATAGGCTTGCGAGCCTAATCATTTAATAAAGAAAAGAATGATTTATACTTTAAGTATTGTGGGTAAATGCTTGTATGGAACCATATAGAATAGATGTGGATTATAATAGCATATCATTGCTAGAATTATGCATGTTGCATGTACGAGTAATTGGAATAAGAGAGTTGGGTGAGAATATGAGGTTTTGAGTAGACATGTCTGGTAATATCACTATTGGTCATAATTCATGTCATGACATTGAGATTAGTGGACTTAATGAGGTTACACCTGTGAATCTAAATGTTAATACATGTTGAGTAACCAATGACAACTCTTTTATGCTCATATTCCATTCTATCTGTTGAGTTATATCCTGTTGCAGGTGGTACCAAGGGGTACTTGATATATTTGTGTTGCAGGTGGTACCAAGGGGTACTTGATATATTTGTATTACAGGTGGTACCTTGTGGTATCTAATAAAATAGTACATATGGTACCTTGTGGTACTTGAGATATATATATATGGCAGGTGGTACCGTTGGGTACTTAGCACTATTGTACAGGTGGTATCTTGGGGTGCTCGTTTGGGCATCAGATTTACTTTTATGCCATCTTACATATCAGTTTTTATGCACTCTTGTAATACTGCACTTCATTTTAGTACTTTTGTTATTTGAGGTTTGTTAGTCATGTATATAACGAATTATATCTAACAAACTCCTGGATTTTCTTGCTTGTCTTTATTTTTGGTTGCATGGAAATCCGGACTGGGGATGCTTGGATCGGGTCCACTACAATGTTTGGAGCTAGCTGTTGTGCCTTGCAGAATTAGTTTGGGAGTTGGCAGGATTTTGGTGACTAGATGCTCTTTTGCTAGTTGAGTTGTGCTAGTGGTATTTCAGTAAGCTATTATTGAGGCTTACCTGATCTTTTGTATAGAGTTTTCTTGTTATTTAGTCTTCCGTTGTGGTTTGTATTGAAGCTTTGAATCAGTTAGCACTTGTGTTTGAGAAATCAACTTGGGTTGTTTTTATCTTATGTTTTTCTAGCTTGTGATTAGTAGTCACTTAGAGATTTTGAGGGAATTTTATTATTGTCAAATTCGATATATTGCTTAATTAAAGTTTTAATTGGTTTGGGATGTTACTATGTAGATTAAGGGAATTACTATGTAGAAACTGAAGTTGTGTTCAACTTTAGTTGGTATTCATGGTTGAGGAGATAAATCGACTAAGACGCACTAACAGGGGTGAGATCACTATGTTCATTTTGAGATTTGGATGGAGGTTCTAGCAAGAGAGCTCAAACAATCTGCAAGTGGGAGATTGTAGCAAGAGAGGTGCAAATAAGTTTGCAAGTGAGAGACTGTTGAGTGCACAACACTTTTTGTGGTGGATTTGTAGTGGGAATGTCCAGACGAGGGTCACAGGCATCCAGACGCTTGGCCCAAGATTTTTCTAAAGAGCTGTTGAATATGCATCCTGACAAGCGTCCAGATGCTTGGCTGAGAACAATTTACAGAGCTATTTAATCTACATCTGGACGCGGCCAAATCATATAAAAGCGCACTGTTCCGCATTTTAGAGTTCAATGTGAGTAGAACAGAAGTTTTGAACCAGAGGTGGTTGTACTTAAGAGACATGTTTTATGTCCTCCCAAAAGTAAACATGTTGAACCTCCTATATCTGTATTCTTTAGTTCCTTTCTTTCGTTATTCGTTTTGCTTGTGATTTTTGTGATTCAGACTTCAAGATCCGAAAGGACTTGTTGATTGAGTGTGTAATTCATAATCCCCACAAAGCACTTATTTATTTGAATGACGAAAATAAGGTAATATATAAAGTGTTCAAGGGTAAAAATATAGAGCCACACTGGGCTTTGAAAGTCATGGCCTTCATAAAACCTGCCACAATGCAAACAAGATTATTGTCAAAGAATCAATTACAAAAACTAAGGCCGAAGTAAGATCTGAACAATAATACCATCAGCATGCAACCTGTTATTTAACAAAAAGGTTACAGAGTAAACTTTGATTATCACACAATCACATGAATTGGGATATCCAAAACATCATCATAAGTTTATAACATTCAAAGTAAATTGACCTAGACACTCAAGAATAAAAATTGGCATTGTGATGGCTCTCTCTAATCTAGAACATCTACTATGCAACAGCTCACTGATATGACTAATCTGGCCGCATACCAACTCACTCCACTCTGCAGCAAACAAAAAAAGATCCGAGAAGTACCCACTTCGATGATGAGCCTATGACCAGCCAAGGACATAGTCCAGAACGTAAACCAGTGCCAGAGAGAATGGGTAAAGGAGGAAAGCTACAAAAGATGTCCAGAGATGGAAGGTGGTGCGGAAGCTGGCAAATGCACCCATCGCGACACAAACTATAACGATCACCAGTACTTCAGATGAGAAGTCCCATGTCAGTCCCCTTAAGTAAACCAATGCTAGGAAGACCGATAAGCAAAGGACATTGTTCATGGTGACCGCCCCATATAACTGCAACATGAAATTTATAGACATTAGTAAATTGTTCTTCCCACCTATTTCATGGACTCTTCTATATAAGTACCCGTGTGACCGTGTCAAACGTTCTTCAAAACAGTATGAGATCCATGTCCGACAAGTTTAGTTGGAATTTACCAAACAAGTGTATCAGTAATTTGAATTC
>NMUG010000988.1:0-19387 GCA_002855965.1 Monotropa hypopitys
AAGACTTAGTGTATTATACACATGAATTAAATCCAAATTCTAACAATCTTCCACTTGGATTATATATTCATTTGTCCATACACTGCACCTTACAATCACATGTATATCAATATTAATTTTGTAGCTAGCCAAACATAATATTTGTCATCTTAAAACAATATTGTCCATTAATTTCATTGACACAAGAATCAAAGGAGTCTTCATCAAAATTCATACACTACTAAACTTAACAATTGTTACATGTATCAATTTAACCAAACAACATGGATCAAGTATGAATGTGTATCATGGAAATTACATGTAATGTGATCTGCACATGCCTATTTCCAACTGGTTTTAATCAAATTGAGATCATTAACCATATACCGTTCAGAGTGAAAACCATAAAACTGGAACTGAATTTCTGAATAAATAGATGTCATGACAGTACAAATAAAGTAATGAACTATAGTTTATAGACTCCCATTGAATCTAGATATCCTCTAGAGAAGCAACACCCATATGAGAAGTGTGCTCTACAACAGCCTTCGGTGTCAATGCCTTAGTCAATGGATCCGCAATCATACAGTTTGTTCCTATAAGCTCAATACTAACTTGACCACTCTGAACCCTTTCATTCACAACAAGGAACTTAATGTCTATGTGCTTAGACTTTGACGAGCTCTTGTTGTTATTAGAATAAAGAACTACTACTCTATTGTCATAATGCAACTTTAGTAGTCTTTTAATATCGTCAACCACACGCAATCCTTTAATGAAATTGCGCAGCCAAATAGCACAATTTGACACCTCGTAGCATGCTACAATTCTGCTTCCATAGCGGACGAGGCAATGAGTGACTGTTTAGCACTCTTCCATAAAATTGCTCTCCCAGCAAGCAGGTAAACATAACCTAGTGTAGACTTCCTGCTATGTTGGCATCTCGCAAAATCGAAATCCGAATACCCAATGATCTCAAAATTATCCGATTTTCTATATGCGAGCATGAAATCCTTCATTTTCTGTAAATATCGCATGACCCTCTTGTCTGCTATCCAGTGTCCTCTACCTGGATTGGTTTGATATCTGCCCAGCATTCCAACAATAAATGCGATGTCTGGACGAGTACAGACTTGCGCATACATCAAACTCCCTACTGTTGAAGCATAAGGTATATTGTTCATTTGTTTAAATTCCATATCTCTTTTAGGGCACTGTTTGAGACTAAATTTGTCTCCTTTAGATATAGGGGTATCATGTGATCTACAATTTTGCATTCCAAACCTTTGTAGTACCTTTTCGATGAAAGTTTTTTGAGATAATCCAAGTATCCCTCGAGAATGATCTCGGTGAATCTGGAATCCTAATACAAAAGATGCATCACCAAGATCTTTCATTTTAAATTTCTCTGAAAGAAATTTCTTGGTTTCATGCAACAAACTTACATCGCTACTGGCAAGTAAAATATCATCCACATATAGGATTAAATAAATATACCTACTCCCACTGAACTTGTGATATATACAATCATCAACAGTGTTTACTTCAAAACCAAATGATAAAACTACTTGATGAAATATGAAATACCACTCACGAGAAACCTATTTGAATCCATAGATGGATTTATTTAGTTTGCAAACTATTTGCTCGGAATTATTAGATACCAAGCCATCTGGTTGCACCATATAAATTGTTTCCTCGATGTTTCTATTGAAAAAAAGTCGTCTTAACATCCATCTGATGTAACTCTGCATCAAAATGAGCCACTAATGCCATTATTCTCCTAAAAGAGTCTTTCGATAAAATCGAAGAGAAAGTCTCTTTATAGTCGATGCCTTCCCTTTGAGTAAATCCTTTTGCTACTAGACGTGCCTTATATCTCTCCATATTGCCTTGTGAACCCCTTTTGGTCTTAAAACCCCATTTACAACCAACAGATTTCACTCCTTCTGGCAAAGCTACGAGATCACATACGTCATTTGCTTTCATGGATTTAAGTTCATCATCCATAGCATCTTTCCACTTTTGAGAGTTTGAACTTTCAATGGCTTGACAGAAAGTGATTGGATCATCTCCCATCAAGTTAATGTTTTCCTCATGTTGATTGAGAAACACAATATAATCATTTGAAATTGCATTTCTCCTCTTTCGAGGCACTGGTTCTCGAGATTGTTGAGTTTGCTCCTCAATGACAACTGGTTGATCAGATCATGCAAATCTTGTTGACCTAGATCAAGAGGAAGTTGAATATTGTCTTATTGTTCTTGAACCATGTCAGGAATAAAAACCTGAGCATGATCAAAATCAACTAAAGGAAGAGATATGAATTCTTCCTCAAAAACAAAATCTTTAACCTTATCTTCCCCTCCAAACTCAACATCCTCAAAGAACTGGGAATTTCCCATCTCAAAATTTGTTCTAGTTTTGGGATCATATAATTTATACCCCCTTAATCTTTAGAGTATCCAACAAAATAGCAAGTGACCGTTCTTACATCCAATTTCTTCTTATTAGGCCTATAAGGCCTTGCCTCAGATGGACAAACCAAATTCGCAAATGCCTAATGATAGGTTTCTTTCCTGTCCATAACTCATATGGAGTTTATTGGGACTTTATTAAAGATATAGACTGCAGTCTTAAGTGCTTCTCCCCAGAGAGATTCTGGTATAGTAGTATGAATAATCATAATCCTTACCATGTTCTTAAGGGTCCTATTTCGTCTCTCAGCCACACCATTCATGCTAGGACAACCAGGCATGGTGTACTGTAGAATGATCTCACATTCCTCTAGAAATTTAGCTAAAGGTCCTGGACGTTGTTCATCTGAACCGTCATTTCTGCCATAGTATTCACCACCACGGTCAGATCTGACACATTTAATCCTTTTTCCAAGTTGATTTTCAACTTCAGCCTTAAATGATTTGAAAACGTCCAAAGCCTGTGACTTCTCATGAATTAGATACATGTAACCATACCGAGAATAATCATCTATGAACATTATAAAGTAATGTTGACCATTGCACGAAGGTGTGGGAAATGGTCCACAAATATCCATATGTACGAGTTCTATGACACCCTTAGATCTTTCAGCTTCTGATCTTTCCTTGTTTGTTTGTTTGCCTTTAATGCACCCAACACATATTTCACAATTCGTAGTGTTAAGTGATTCGAGAATTTCATATGACACAATCCTTCCGATTCTTTGTTTAGAAATATGACCCAAATGCTTGTGCCATAATGATAATAAATTCTCATATGTCAATTTACGTTTAGTGTCTTGTGAATTTACATGCAAATTTTTATTGAATGAGGTAACCATATCAAGCAAATATAGACTATCAAAATCAAATAAAGAACAGGTTCCAAGTAATTCAGAATTAAAACAAATGCGACATTGTCTGTTAACAAATGAACAAAAATAACCTTCTTTGTCCAAAACAGAAACTAAGACCAAATTCTTCCATCTAAATGACGGTACCACAAATGTCTCATTTAAAACTAAATAACAACTAGTCTTCAACAATAGTTTAAAAGTTCCTATTTTTTTAACCTCCACTAAACTTCCATCCCTTATATAGATGAGTCTTTCATCATCACTTGGTTTTCGGCAATTCTGGCAATCATGCATAGATATACTTATGTGAGTGGTAGCAGCAGAATCCAAGCACCAAGTATATCTTGGCACAGAAATTAAATTAACCTCAGAACAAACAAAGGTTAAAGGCATACCCTTCTTTACACGCCAAGCATGATACTTAGGGCAATCCTTCTTGATATGAGAAGCTTCCTTGCAGAAAAAGCACTTAATGCCATCATTCTGGCCCTTCTGTTTTTTCTACGAGACTGAATGCTCAATATCTTTACCTTTTCTTTTCTTACTTCCTTTAGAAGATGATACCAAATGAGCACTTTGAGTTTTCTATTGTCTCATTCTCTCTTCCTCTTGCACAAGATGAGAAATGAGCTCATTCAATGTCCAAATATCCTTATGACAATTGTAGCTCACCTCAAATTAACTTAAATGTTGTGGAAGAGAGATCAAAACCAAATACACTAGTAGTTCATCTGAAATGACCAAATGAATTGTCTTTAGTTTTGAAACTAGATGAGACATCTCAAGGATGTACTCCCTTATGTTCCCATTTCCTTTATACCTCATGGAAACAAGATTACGTAAAGTTGTACTTGTTTCTGCCTTATCGCTTTTAACAAAGTGTTGTTCAAGCTCTTCAAGGAACCTTTTGGCATTCATCTCGTCATACATATTGCCCATAAATGTCTCAGGAACTGCATTCTTCATGATCATTAGACTTATGTGGTTTGAGCGATCCCACTGAGTCATTTCCCTCTTTTCAATTGGAGTACTAGTCTCTATAAGCCCAGCAGGACATGACTCCCTAATTGCTAAGTCCAGATCCATGTATCCTAGAGTAATTAATACCTTAGCTTTCCAAGCTTTTAAATTTGTACCGTTAAGTACTGGAATACTATTCATATTGGCATTTATCGAAGCAGTGTTGATATTTGTAACTGCATGGATAATATACATAAACCAAATTCATGCTCACAAAACTTAAGTCTTTAAATAACAAAATTGACAACAATTATTCCATCTCAAGAAAACAAGCACAACACAGAGTCTAGTCTTTTGACAAAGAGTCTGTTTGTAAGTAGTTTTCTTATTGCAGAAATCAAACATTAATGATAAGATTTAGTCAAGTGTTAAGACTTCCTTTGGGCTGGCTTAATACTCACTATGAACACTTAACAACCATTACATGTTTATTCCGCAAGTGATTGTAAATTCTATTAGGCGATATTAACCTTCCTTTGGGCTGACTAAAATTCCCATAAAATTACAATCACACATCTCAATAATTCAATATGAATACCGTTAGAAGATAAGCTACTTTGGTAACTTGTCATTCTCTTAAATCAATATTAATTATTAGACATGCTCAAATTAAGCAACCTTATATTGTTATAAATTTTATAAACAAAATTGACCCTAAACCAAAATAGGCCATATAATACAGCCAAAACGGACAAGGATTTATATTTCGCTTTAAAATTGAAGAACAATAAAACCAATTACCCATCAAATAAAAACAAATTTTCAGCCATAACCCGTTGTTACTGGTAATGTGATTTGAAGCGTTACCGGTAACGCATGCCTCAATATCTTGTTTAAGGTTTGTGTTACCAATAACCTGAATAGTTGCATTACCGGTAATGCATGCCACAATACTTTCCTTAAGAGTTATGTTACCGGTAACCAGATCTGAGGCATTACCGATAACGTAGGCCTCAGTCCTTTTTCTTTACAGGCTGCAGGTTGCGTTACCGATAACATGATTTAAGGCATTACCGGTAACTCGAACCTCAGTCCTTTTCCTAATGCTTGTAGGAATTATGGCGTAACCGGTAGCCCAAATAATTACGTTACCGGTAATGCCTCAAGTTGCATAACCGGTAACACATGCAACGATTCAAAAAATTGAAAAGTAACTGCTTTCATCGTCTTTCTCATTTTCAATCGAAATCGACTGATTCTTTATGAACGACCCAATGATTGACGAATCGACGAGAAAAAACAAAACAGTTGTTTCCAAGAAAACGTATAGATGCATTTTCTCAAAAATTCCAAATAAAAAACGATTCCAATCAAAAACCAAAAACTACTGTTCATAAAGCAAGGTTTTAATAGAAAAACGAAACGATGGTTCTAGGCCAAAAACCATTTCATCAAAACCGATTTCATAAACTACTGTTTGAATTGAAAATGATTTCAATTACAACTTTAAAAACTGCTGTTCATAAACTAAAACCATATTCTTATGAACAATGTTTCAATCGATGAAAATTAGTGAAGCCTCAAAAAACGAAAATGACAAAAAACAAATCGTTAACCATAGAAATTGAATCGATTCATTATAAAAATCCTCTCCTGATTCAAAAAACGATTTTAACGTAAGTGGCTCTTATACCACTTGATAGAACTTTGCAAATTCTGAAATCAAATTCAAGTCCAAGAACAAACTTACGCAAAATCGTAATGAGATAAAGAACGCATAGCGGAAGCGTACCTGAATCTATAGTGATCGATTCTCTCGATTCCGGGTTGCGAGAGCCTTCTCGTTGATCCGTACTACTGCTTTCTGATGGATAATCTTTAGAGAGAGTATCTGTTGGGGGTAAGCCTTTCTTGCGGTAGTGTCCAATTGCTAGCGGCGGAGATGAGGTTGTGGCTTGGATGCAAAACAAGGAAACATTAGGCTGCCGGCGGATGTCGCCGGTGGACCCTCCGATGGCAAAGTCAGCAAGATTTTAGAGTGAGAAAGCAAATGGACAAAACTTGGGCTAGAGAGAGAAAGTGTACCTCTACAATGAATGCTTTCTCTATTTATAGGACCATCGGAGAGTGAGGGACACGCGATTCAGCGCGGGTGCACTACTATGTTGCACCATGGGGCAGTGTGCTTGTCTCTTGTGCGTGCCTGAACATCCGGCCGATAGGTCGGCTCTGACAGTGTCAGGCGACACTACCTGACAGCATTGAGTGGCAGAAAAGCTGATAGAGTATGTCTGGCATGCGGCGTGAATCACAGAAAAGCTGATTCTGTGTCTGGCGTGTGTCTTCCATGTGCGCATAACCAGGAATGCGATCTTCGAGGGAATCTTTACTGCAAACGATGTATTTGTCCTGTTCGGTCGAAGCGACATGCTTCGGTGCAACTGGCTGTTGATAGAGGTTGTCCCTGGGCAATGAACTTTCCGCACAGAAGTGACCCCGAGGGAGCTCCTGCCGTCAGCCCTTGCCTTTGCTCGGTCGCATGACCTTGGTTAGCTGTTGCCTTGGCTAGGCACCACCCAGGGAGGTCCTGACGCCGGCTTTGCCTTGCTCGGCCCCCTGATAGCTGGCCTGTATTTGCAGTCCTCCCAGAAGAGGTCGTGGCTCCAGTCTCTCTTTAGTTCGGCCCCTAACAATAGCCCCTCAATCCCTTTGGCAAGGCATTTTTGTCGAAGTGGGGTTGACTTGGTGCCGATGGGTTGTACAGGTGCCAAAGAGGAGGAGCACCGGACCACTAGATTGTCGCGAAACTTATCCCTGACAGCTTTATCGAACCGTCAATTTGAATTTGCTTACGTGTCGTCCTCTGCGCCGATGGCGCGTCTGCCAAGACATCGCGTCAACAGCTGTCGCTTCGTTGCCTTTCGTGCGCCTGAAACGGCGGTTGGGCAGTCCACGTGTCTCGTTATGATTGGTCGGCTTTGCGGCAGATGGGACAGCGTGATCATGCGTTGTCAGTTTGGCTGCGCCGACACAATTCTCGAGACAACGCAATGATGATAGATGCATGTTGACCGGCCAAGGTGGTTCGGCCGGTCACTCTTTTTTGAATTCCCGGTCATCCCCTCTATAAGGCGTCCTTAGGATTTCCAAACCCTCCCATTTGCTTCTCTCTCTCCAGTCCCAAGCGATTTCCGGCGAGTGCTTCAGGTGATTTCCGGCCACCGTGTTACCCAGATTCCGACGAGCATTCTTGAGCTTCTCAGCCACTGACTGACTTTCAGGTGAGCACCAATCCCTTATTTCTTCGATCATTTGCCTTGTTTTCGGTTTTTCTGTCGTTTTTGCGACATTTTTTCATTGGGGTTCATCTTCCTCGCTATTTTTGTGGCCTAGAAGCTTTCTGCAAGTTTCTGGGCTTCAAGGTTGAAGATGAACGCTCAACCTACTCTTGGCCGAGCTGAACTGGCATTGGCTGTTGGTTGAAGGCCAAGCCAATGGTCTCCCTGTGCTTAGCTGCGTGGGTTGATGTCGGACCGACTAATCGATGCCCTGCTGTTTGTGTTCTTTTCAGATCCATTCCAGGGCACCGAAGAGAAGGTCCGAGAAGTTCAGGCAAATCCTGGATTCCCCAAATGATCTTAGAGATTTCAGGGAAGAATGGGACATCCCAGCCGACGTGAATATCGTGCTGGCTTCCGTCGGCGATACAGAACCGGGACCGGACTACGTGCACATCCCTGTTGTGGCCATCGTGAAGGGGGGAGTTAGGTTCCCTCTTCACCCGTGGCTGACTCGCTTCCTCGGCGAGCTTGGCATCATAACGTCCTAAGTGACGGTGAACACATTCCGCATCCTTCTGGGAGTGGCAAAGCTGAACGAGACACTCCGCCGAGCAGATCGACTGAGCTTCGAGGATGTCTTCGGCTACTACTTCGTCAGCTTCAACAAGAAGTCGCAAAAGTACTATCTAGGCCAGAGACCCGGTATGTCTGACCTGATCACAGACTTGCCGGACTCAGATAAGTATGCCGAAGACGTCATGATAGTCTCCGGTAACTTCTTCACTCTAGTGAAGGATCTTACTGTTCCCTTCCGGAAGGGCGCACCAAGTATCCATTGCTTCCTTAATCTCGCTTTCTCCTTCTGTTGACGTGTTCTTATCTTGCCTTCTTCTTCTTGCAGGCTTCAGTCACCTCAGTAACTACAAGAACCAGATCGACGCCGACAAGGACAAGGCAGTCTGCGAGCTCTCAGTTGCTCGGCGATCGGCTCCTTCTTTGCTCGAGTATACGCCGTCGTATACTCACACTTTGAGACCTCGGCCAGCTACTGCCGAAGCTTCGGGTTCACATCCTGCTAAACCGTCCTCTCCTCCTGCTGTCGAAGAGATGGGACCCAAGAAAGTTAATGATCTTGAGGAAAAGTTCATGGGCGACGAACATGAGGTCGCGAATGCTGAGCCCTTGGTGGCTATTACCAAGGAAGTACCGGTGGGCCGAACCAGAGATCGCCCTTCAGAGGCCGAGCTGAGGGATGCCCGAGCGCAGAAGAGGGCCCAACAATCTGAGGATGCGCCTGCTGCCGAACACTATGCATCGGCAACAGATAAGACGGTTGTTCCTGACCCAGCGACCGTTGAGACGGCAGGGTCTTCTGAGAAGGCGGTGCAAGTGTGGGCGCTGAAGCTATCCTTTGAGGGTATTGAGGCCGCTGATGACGACCTGCTGGCGGACTGCCCAAAGGTGGCGATGGCACTACTCCAGGCTTTTTCTCTGCCGAAGGAGATGGAGTGGCTTCCCAGCGGGCCCCGGACCTGTTTCCGGCAAATGATGTACCATGTTGCCCAGGTAAGACCATTTATTGACTGCTTTCATTTATTATCTCTTACTTCGGCACAGTTGTAATGATGACTTTCCTTGTAGATGTTGCATGCCGGCGCCGATGTGGACCAGTCTATTCGCCAGGCGGTGATCTTCAGTCTATTCGCCAGGCGGCGGAGAGGGAGGTCGAGGAAGGCCGCAAGAATTTTGCCGAGGCGGACGGCTCTTTGGTTGAGCTGAGGAATAAGGCCAAGGGTCTGGAGACAACAATTCAGATAAACGTGGCCGAGCTAAATGCCAAAAATGCTCGGATCACTGAGATCGAGGTTGAGAATCTCCGGCTGAAGGCCGAGCTGGAGGATCAGAGGAATAAGACGGTTGCTGAGGCCGACGCGGGGTACAACCGCGGTATTGATGAGACCAGGACACAGTACCGTGACTAGGTGGCTCCGCTTAAGGAGAAGCTCTTTCAGAAGGGCTGGGTTTGTGCCATCGTCTCTATGGGGGTTGAAGATCATGCTTCAGTCATGGGAGAAATCCCACTCATGAGGTCGGCCAAGGGTAGAGCTTGGATTCGGTCTGCTCCACCGGCCCCTCCTGCCGTTGAGACCGAGGTTGCTGATCCTGCCACTGGGACCGAGGCTGTCGGTACCGGCTCTGTTGTTGCTGACCTTGCTAACCCGGCTGTCTGATTTCTTTCTACATTTTGTTTTTCTTTTACTTTTTGTTTTTGTTCGTTTCTGTTTTCGGACCGAGCCGACTTGTGGCCAGTCCTGATCTGAATGAAAAACTTTTGTTGGCATGGCAGTCTTTTGCGCTTAGTATATGCACTTCTTCCCCCAGCCGAGATAAATGGTTTGTTGTGGCAAAACGTTTGTCTCGGCTCGGTAGCATAGTATAACAGCTTGTGCTTGTGGATTGTTCTGGCTCCACGCCGAGGTGATACTTGTACATTTTTAGATAAATGAGAACTTTGAATTTTGCTTCGGCAATGCCACCGAAGAAATGCCTACACGTTTTACAGATAAACGGCAACTATAAGCTGCTTCGAAAGTGCCACCGAAGAGCTGCATGCACGTTTTATAGATGAACGGCAACTGTAAGCTGCTTCGGAAATGCCACCAAAGAAATGCTTGCACATTTTATAGATAAACGGCAACTGTAAGCTGCTTCGGCAGTGCCACCGAAGAGCTGCATGCACGTTTTATAGATGAACGACAACTGTAAGCTGCCTCGGCAATGCCACTGAAGAGCTGCGTGTACGTTTTATAGATGAACGACAACTGTAAGCTGTTTCGGTGGTATAGCACCGGAGAGCTACATGCACGTTTTGTAGATGAACGAAAACTATAAGCTGCTTCGGTGGTATAGCACTGAAGAGCTGCATGCACATTTTATAGGTGAATGACAACTGTAATTTGCTTCGGTGGTATAGCACCGAAGAAGAAGATAGAGAAATCTGAACACGAGGATTTTTAGAGAAATGATTTCTTTGATTGAGGGCCCTGGGTCAGATTACATGTCTGCTAGTGGTAGTACAGCCTTATGTTAGTGGCATTCCACGACCTTGGTACTGATCTGCCGTTAAACTCTTCAAGCCAGTAAGCCCCAGTCCCTACATGGCCGACCACTTTGTACGGCCCTTCCCAATTTGCGTCGAGCTTGCCATCTGAGCTTTTCTTCTTGTTTCCCAAGACTTTCCATAAGACTAGGTCATCGACCTTGAAGGCCCTTGGCCGGACCATTCGTGCGAAATTTCTGGCCACTCCTTGTTGGTAGGAGGCTAGTCTGATCCTAGCCGAATTCCTTCTTTGTTCGGTCAGGTCTAGATCCTTCTCAATTACTGCGTTGTTGGTGGCCTCGTCAAATGCTTGAGTTCTGATCGTCGGCAGTCCGGCTTCTAGTGGAATGATTGCTTCCATGCCGAAGGATAATGAGAATGGGGTCTGTCCTGTGGAGCGCCGAGGAGTTGTTCGGTAGGCCCACAGGACACTAGGAAGCTCTTCGGCCCATATCCCTTTTGCTGTTTGGAGTCTTTTCTTGATGCCTCTACCGATTGTCTTATTGGATGCTTCTGCCTGCCCGTTGCCTTGTGGATAGTGGGGGTGGAGTTATAGAACTTGATTCTATTCTCGGCACAAAAATTGGTGAAAAATTCCCCCACGAACCGAGTTTCGTTGTTAGAGATGAAGTCGTAGGGGATGTCGAAGCGAGAGATGATGTTTTTCCAGACAAACCTTTTAACGTCCTTGTCCTCGATGGTGACTAATGGCTCGGCTTCCACCCATTTAGAGAAGTAGTCTGTTGCCATGATCAAGAACTTGAATCCTCTTGATGTCGAGGGAAGCTTGCCGACAATGTCCAACCCCTATAGAGCAAAAGGCCATGGACTGGTCAACAGCGTCAGCTCTTCGGCAAGCTATCTGATTATTGGGGAGAACCTCTGATAGGCATCACACTTCTTCACAATCTTCTCCCCATCTTCCATTATCTTCGGCCACCAATACCCTTGTGAGATGGCCCAGTGAGCAATAGATCTTCCCACTGTGTGGCTCCGCAGCTGCCAGCGTAGAGTTCTTGCAGTACTCCTTCCACCAACATTGGATATACACAGAGGAGGTACGGTCCTGAGAATGACCGTCTGTAGAGCTTTTCCTGGGGGCCTAGCCAGAATCGAGCCGACTTGTGGACGATTCGGTGGGCTTCCCTTTTGTCTTCTGGTAGAGAGACGTCCTTTAGGAATGACATGATGGGATTCATCCAACTAGGACCCTGGTTGATGAAGAAGACGACTGACTTCTTCGGCGCTTCTATATTGGGCTGATCCAGGCTTTGGACACCGACCATCCTCTGCTCTTTGACTTCTGCTACTAAAGCTAGTCCGTCTAGGGCGTCGGCATGGACATTTTGCTCCCTACCGACCTGCTGGAGTTGGAATTGTTTGAATAACCCCAGCCTTTCTTTGGCTTTCTGCATGTATTTTCCCATCCGTTCGTCTCGGCACTCATAGTCGTCGTTGATCTGATTGACTACGAGCTGAGAGTCGCTGTAAATGCTGAGTCTCTGAATCTCCAGCTCTTCTGCAGCCTTTAGTCCGGCCAATAGAGCTTCATACTCTGCTTCATTGTTGGAAGCGTTGAAGTTGAGCTGGGGGGAATGTTCATGAGTGACGCCCTCAGGGGAAATGAGGACAACTCCGGCTCCATTCCCTCGGCAGTTGGATGCATCGTCGACAAACATCCTCCACGAGTCCTAATTTGGCAGTGATTGTGGGAGGACTTGGTCGGCAATGATTTTTTTGGCCTGAGGATCCTCTGGTCGAGGAGAGAATTCAACAAGGAAGTCGGCCAAGATTTGGCCTTTGATGGCTGTTTTTGCTGGAATTTGATGTCGAGGTTTGCCAGCTTGATGGCCCACTTGGTGATTCAGGCGGATAGGTCGGCACGTTTTAGCAACGCCCGAAGGGGGAACTCGGTCAGGACCACAATAGTATGTGCCTGGAAGTAAGGTGCCAGTTTTCTGGAAGCAATAACCAGAGCATATGCAAGTTTTTCAAGAGGAAGATACCTGGTCTCTGCGCTGATGAGTGATTTGCTTGAGAAGTGGACCGGTAGCTGCTCCAGCCCTTCTTGTCGAACCAAGGCTGAGCTAATGACATGAGGAGTGACAGCCAGATATAGGAACAACTCTTCCCCCTGCATTGGTTTGGAGAGAAGGGGTACCGAAGAGAGGTACTCTCTGAGATGGCCGAGGGCTTCCTTACACTGCTCAGTCCAGAGAAAGTGCTTTCGGTTGTTCTTTTTCAGAACTTCGTAGAATGGTTGGCATTTGTCCAAGGACCTGCTGATGAACCGGTTGAGAGCGGTCGCCATTCCTACGAGCTTCTGTACATCCTTGAGGGTCCTTGGATCCTCTATCTTCTAGATGGTCGAGATCTAAGATGGGTCGGCCTCAATGCCTCGGCGTGTGACAAGATAGCCCAGAAATTTGACTGAGCTGACGCCGAATGCACATTTCGAAGCATTGAGCCGAAGCTTGTGCTTCTTGAGAACGTCAAAGACGGCTTGAAGGTCTGCTAGATAATGCTCTTCGGCCCTACTATTGACCACCATATCATCGATATAGGCTTCCATGATCGAGCTGAGAGTTGAACATTTTCGTGATCATTCTCTAAAAAGTTGCTCCGGTGTTTTTGAGGCCGAAGGGCATGACCCTGTAGCAGTAGAGGCCTCTGGGGGTGATGAATGCAGTCTTCTCTTGGTCTGGACTGAAAATTGCAATCTGATGATACCCTCGGTAGGCATTTATGAAGCTCATTCTGGGGTGTCCGAACGTTGAGTCGATCAGCTGATCAATCCTTGGTACTGGAAAGCTATCCTTTGGGCAAGCCTCATTGAGGTTGGTGTAATCCACACAAACCCTCCACTTGCCGGTCTTTTTTTTAACCACCACCGTGTTGGCTAGCTAGGTGGGATAGTGAACTTGTCGGATCGTTTGTGCTTCGGTCAGACGATCAACTTCCTCTATGACGGCGTCGGCATGTGCAGCCGCCGATTGCCGGGCTTTCTGGACGTCGGGCTGACACTCCGGCCGGACGTTGAGGTGATGGCTGATAAAGTCTGGATCTACGCCCGACATCTCATAGGGTGTCCAGGTGAACACTTCAATATTTTTCTTTAGGAGGCTAATGAGATCCTCCTTTTCTGTTTTGGCCAGCTGAGAACCGACAAGAAAGAAACGCTCCGGATCCTCGGCGCTTAGAGGGACGGTAACAAGGTCCTTAATGGATTTGGCTGAGGCACTTGTGCCGACGTCCTCCATCACCGGCTGATCTGGAACCTCCACCCAGTGGACTTTCTCAAGGGTGACTTTCCCTTTGACAACAGTAATATAGCACTGCTTCGTCGAGGTTTGGTCTCCCGTAATCTCCTCTACGCGTTTGCTGCCAATAAACTTAATGAGCTGGTGGTATGTGGAAGCCACTCCCTTGATGCTATGGACCCAGGTTCGGCCCAGAATAGCGTTGTAAGGTGAGGGGACGTCGACCACCACAAATTCTACCTCGGTAGTGACTGTGCCGATGGTCACTGGGATTAGGATTTTACCGAGCAGACAGACATATGCCACGTTGAATCCTACCAGTGGCACGTCGGTCGGTAGTAGGTCCTCTGTCTTGTACCCGATTTTCTTGAACAGGGAGTAGTACATGACATCTGCCGAACTGTCGAGGTCAATGAGGACCCTTCGGACCTGGCAGTCTGTAGTGTGACGACTAGTGCGTCATCGTGAGGGTGCTGCACCCGTTCTGAATCCCTATCTGAGAAGGTTATGGAATACCTGGAGTCCGGATTCGGCTTCTTTGGCATAGGCTGGACGACAAGGATCTCCTTTGCTCTATCTGCTGAAGCTCTGACCGAAGCTGCTCCTCTCGTCGGCGATCAATCCCATGGATTACATTGACAATTCGTAGGGCAGACTTGGGATCTTCCTTCAGCACGGTAGTTGTTTTTCCGCACCAATGAACTCCCAAAGATGGCCAGCAGTGACCAACTCCTCCAGAAAGTCCTTTTAGGCTCGGCAGTTGGTTGTTAAATGACCATTCTCCCTGTGATAGGAGCACCTGAACTTGTCATTGCTGCCTCTTTGAGCTCCCAACTACTTCTCCGGCCATCTGAAGTATGACTCCTTTTTGATTTTGCGAAGGAGCATAAAAGTTGGCTGCTTGAAGACAGTGATGTGGGCCACAAACTCGTATGGCTTATAGGTCCGAGGCTCTCCCGACTGCACAGTGTTGGTCTCTTTCCTCCTAACCGAACTATTGTTGTTGTTTGAACCGTGGCCGGAGCGTTGATCGGCTCTACTCCTTTCTTCCTTGGCCTCCTCAAGTTTTGCGTGGATCTCGATTCTGGCCATGAGCTCATTCATGGTTGCCGGAGGGAAGAGCATTAGATCCTCGAATTCTCAGCTGGAGTGGTCCAGACCGAGCTTGAACGACGTAACTGTAATTTTTTGATCGCAATCTTCAATCTCATTGTAGAGGTCCCAATACCGGGCTGCGTATTGGCGCAGAGATTCTGACCTTGCTCGCCGAAAGCCGAGGAGAAAATCAACCTCCTTCTTGACTCTGGTGCTGGTGATGAACCGTTCCAGGAAGGCCGTTGAGAGATCTCTCCAAGAGGAGATGGACCCTGCTGGTAGACGGTCAAACCAGGGTAACCCAACCTCGCCTAGGCTAGATGGAAAGAGCTTGCACATCAAGGCATCCTCCCCCGAGTAGAGGGACATCATCTGCCTGAAGTGTACAATATGTGTGTACGAATCCATTTTGGGATCATACTTGTTGAACTTGGGGGCTGAAAAACCTGCTAGAGGCCTTGCAGCTTCAATCTCGAGAGTGAATGGAGTGCAGAGGACTCTATCTTGTCGGCACGGCTCATAGGTCTGAGCCGGTAGGACCTCCCTTCTTCTCCTCTAGGTGACCTCCTGCTCTGAATGGGGTGCCTGGTTGTCCCCCTGGTCGCTGTGCCTCTGACGTCTGGCCGGTGACTATTCCCGCGTTGGGCGGGGTCTCTGAGCTGCATTTGGGCCGAGGCGGTCAAAGACAGGTGGCAAGGGCCGACGACTTTCGACTGAACGCTCATCCCTGTGCCGGGGAGGCGAGACTCGGCGCCTGACGCGACGATCCTCGTTAACCCTCCGCAGGGCATGGACTTCTTCTTCTCTCCTTCCAAGCCTATTGAGGACTGAAGGTCTGTCCTGCTCAGACCTACTCCTGCTCTGGGAAGGCTCCTGGTACTCTCGATCATCTTTGGTACGGCTTGGTGCTGGTGTCACTTTTCTCTTTTGGGTGGCCTTTCTCAGGAGAGCCATTTCGTACGTGAGGGCGTCGACTTGGTGGTCCCTCCGGCCCAAGTCTCCCTCTAGCTTACGGATGTACTTCTTGGTGGTAAGCTTGCCCGAGGGGTCAGGGCATTCGCTGGTGTGGATACTTGCGTCATCGGTACAGGTGCGTTCAGGGGTACGGAGAGCAGAGTCCCCTTCTCTCGCCACCTCCTTTCCCTTGTTCCTCCGGCCATCAGAGTGGTTTCCTTTGGAGTTGTTTTGATTCTTTGAAGTCATCTTCTTGCTAGAACGGAGAGTTTGAAGGTTTGAGAAAGGGCTCCCCAGCGGAGTCTCCAATTGTTGGCGGCGGAGATGAGGCTGTGGCTTGGCTGCAAAACAAGGAAACGTTAGGCTACCGACGGATGTCATCGGTGGACACTCCGATGGCAAAGTCAGCAAAGTTTTAGAGTGAGAAAGAAAATGGACAGAGCTTGGGCTAGAGATAAAAAGTGTACCTCTGCAATGAATGAT
This sequence comes from Monotropa hypopitys, assembly GCA_002855965.1. Taxonomy (NCBI): domain Eukaryota; kingdom Viridiplantae; phylum Streptophyta; class Magnoliopsida; order Ericales; family Ericaceae; genus Monotropa; species Monotropa hypopitys. Next base: position 16,447 of record NMUG010000988.1, read on the forward strand.
TCCTCTATTTATAGGACCATCAGAGAGTGAGGGACACGTGCTTCGGCGCGGGTGCACTGCTGTGCTGCGCCATGGGACAGTGCGCCTGTCTCCTGTGCGTGCCTGAATATCCGACCTACGGGTCAGCTCTGACACTGTCAGGCGGCGCTGCCTGACAGCATTGGGCGACAGAAAAGCTGATAAAGCATGTCTGGCATGCGACGTGAATCACGGAAAAGCTGATTCTGTGCTAGGCGTGTGTCTGCCATGTGCGCAAAACCCAGAATGTTGTCTCCGAGGGAATCTTTTGCTGCAAATGATGTATTTGTCCTATTCGGTTGAAGCAATATACTTCGGTGCAACTGGCTGTTGATAGGGGCTGTCCCTGGGCAATGAACCTTTCACACAGAAGTGACCTCGAGGGAGCTCCCGCCGTCGGCCCTTGCCTTTGCTCGGTCGCATGACCTTGGTTATTTGTTGCCTTGGCTAGGCACTACCCCCGGACTGTGAGTCTCCTCGGTCAGAGAGAGCCCCAGGGAGGTCCTGATGCCATCTCTGCCTTGCTCGGCCCCCTGATAGCTGACCTGTGTTTGCAGTCCTCCCGGAAGAGGTCGTGGTTTCGTCCTCTCTTTAGTTCGGCCCCAACAGTATCTATTAAAGTTAGAATGCTCAACAAGTGACCATAACCATTCATATAACCAAAACGATGTCTTAAAATCAATTAACCGTTAAATTGATATTATACCCATGAATTTCTACATATTTACAAAATAACCTCATACTTAATATAAGATGACATGACCTATTAAAATTCAAATAAATCACTATAATTAGGTCCATTAAACTTTATAATAATGATAATACGTGATTAATTACCCCAATGCATGTACGTGTACATGCCCGAATGCACATGAATTAACATTTTTACACTTGAAGAACGTCACACATTCATAGCTGAGACAATTACAGTTATCCGAATATGCTGATATTTTACAGGGTAACATAAAACGTTATTTTAAAATTTTAGACTGTTCAGATTTTCTAGCTGAGGCCCAAAAGCGGACCCTTTGTACGCGTACGCACAAAGGCAGTGCGTGCTCATAGCAGTTCTCTATATGATAAAAGAATGATATCATCTTATGCGATGTTGAAGGTCCACCAAGAAAAAATTAGTTTTAAAATAACATTTTAATAATTCTATAAAAAATGATAGCGATCAAATAATTATAATCATGCCTCAACATTTAGTCTAAATATCCAAATCCCAAGACTGCCCGGCCCGGCATCTTGTGCCAAAGTTCGGCCCAAGCCCGTTTAATGGCCAGACTTGGGTTAGCCAGAATTAAATTTAGGCGGGCCTGAACATCACTTGGAAGTCCAGACCCGATCCGAACATCCAATCTAAAGCCATTTTATATGTATTTAGCGCAAATTGTCGAGTAATTTAAGTCAAGTAGATTGACAATTGGTAATTCACTCTTTAATTTTTATGGTTCATGCATTTTATAAAATATATATTCTTTAATTTTATGATTAATATATTTGGTTGAATTTCACGAGCCCTTTTATAAGTCTTTTTATGAGCCTATTCATGAGCCCGCTAATATCAAACCCGCAAGCCGGGTCTGAGCCTTATTTTTCTTATGGTCGGGTCAGGTCGGCCCATGCAAGAAAAGACACGATGAATAAAGCACGTGGACGGGCTTGGACTGAATATTCGTAGGTTGAACTAACCTAGCCCGACCCGATACTGAGGCCTAACTATAATTCTTTCATATAGTAATTGATTTTTCATTAAAAAATTTAGGCCTAACTTTTGAATAAACTAGATAAAACAATTATAATTATCTGATTATCTCATTTTTTACACGACTATTTAAAATATTATTTTAAAATTTATGAATAATTTGGATTATTCATTAAGAGTCCCGAGGCTGACCCTTTCCAAAACTGTCGAACATGGCCGGACTAAAGAGGGTTGGAGAGGAGGATGATTCAAAATCAAGGGTATGAATAAATATTTTAAAAACTGAACCGGTTGACGAACCGGTGAAGAGACGTGCAGACAGGTCATCGATTTAATTGCTATCGAACTGTTGTCAAACCGTGACGTCATAATTGTGTCATAAATATTATTTTTAAATTTACAAAAATACAAATTATATAAAATCGATTGATTTTTTATCGATTCAATCAGTTTTTACCGATTTTTTACCAGTTCACCCGGTTAAACCGATGGGTCAATTTCAATTTTTCATTTTAGAGGGGTTTTGTGATTTTACTGTAGCTCACATGGCATCAGCTGATGCACTTAAGTGCATATGAGAGAGGTCAGGAGTTCAACTCCTGCTACTGTTGCTCGATGTTAACTTACTAACATATATTAACATAACATGTACCTATAAAAAACGGTCGATCCAGTCCGGTTTTTAAAACCATGATATGAATATATTTTGGCTCCGTTTGATCTTAATTATTTGTCTTAAAATATGCTCAGTATTTTGATATTTTATCATTTTGTAGTGTTTTCCCAAAATTTTTAACTTCTTATTCATCTCAACTAGGGTTGTTCATTTTTCCAATTTTTCAAAATTTCCGAAAATCCGATTCGATTTTTCCGATTTTAGAATGCTTTTTTTCATTTCGAATTCCGAATCGAAATCCGAATTTTCCGAAAAAAGTTGGAATAGAATGGAAACATACTTTGGTATTTCCGAATTCCGAAAAAATTCCGAAAATTTTCCAATCATAAAATTTTAATTAATTTTGGAACAAATTTCGAATATGCATTGATATTTGTATGAGAAATTTTAATTTATTTTTTTGTAGTTGTAAGTGAGAAGATGAAATACATAATGATCAATTAATCCTGATAAATTTGAAATTTGTGAATATTGAAAACGTTTGATATTATACTTTTTAATTTGTACTTATATCAAAATTATTATATTATTTTTTTCAT